>MINK01172672.1:0-26899 GCA_001735545.1 Phormia regina
TTTTGTTGGTTTAAAAGTTTAAACTTTATTTTTCTTTAAACTTTGTTTTCTTATAGTTACGGAACAAAGATTAATGGTTAGCAACCATTTGTTGTGTTTATGTTGTTAATGGGCAGATTGTTCAGAGACGATAAAAACTCATAAAAAGTTATAAAAAAAAGCGCGGTGATAAATTAGCGCACTGATAAATAATCATATTTAACGTACTAAAAATCATAATTGCAAATAATTTAATTAATAAGTAATTTCGACTTATTTGTTTTGTGCTGAAAAAAACTATGAAATAACACTATGGGAACAAATGTAAACATAAAATTCACTTTTTTTTTTTGAAATTATGTAAATCAAATTGCATTTATTAATTTAACGACTAGACATGAGAATAAAACAGAAAAATATAAACATGTTTAGAAATTAAATAACTTCCGTTGCCACTATTTTTATTTAATGAAAATTAAAATAACGGCTACCGTTACCCAACATATTTTTAAACTTATAACAAAATATTAAAAAATTGGATTTTTATAAGTAAAAACCTATATTTTAAAAATATGTTTACTTTTTTATCTATATTATATTATCTGTGTAATTTTTACAAAACTAGGGAGTGATTGGAAAAATTCATGTTTAAGTATAAGAAAATAAATTGTAATAAATTTTAATGTTAATTTGAATTTTTTTTTTTTTTCAGAAAAACTCTCATCAACATAATGCTACAAATACTCCCACATTTAGTACATGTGTAAAAAAAAGGAAAAAAATGTACAAATGTAATAAAATATGTATTTTATTTCATCATCTTAGAGAGTTAATACCCTTTAAGACTGTATTGAATAAACCCATTTTAATAAACTCAAATGTTACGAGGGCAAAACAAAAAGTTGTTATTTTAATCTAAGGAATATATAAAAAATTAAACTAAAATAATTTTAAAATCTAAAATAAACGAATTATGACACAGAAAAATTATTAACGTTTTTTTTTTTTTCAATTAATACAATTGTTTATATTTTTCTAAAAATTTAATAAATATATTCAAGTAAAAATAAAATAAAAAATAAATTTTGGTATGATTTTATTCTCTGTACGCTCTCTTGGAACAGTCTGGTCATCTCCTTTTAAAATCTTCAATATTTTGGAACATCTCTTTCATCATTTCCAATTCTCTTGTCACAAAGGGTCAATGTCTCTTCACTGGTCTTAGCTCCAGATAATTTAGAGAATTGACCTCTTTTGGTACAAAAACTATGTAATTGTTTTGATACCACTCCAGGGCATTCTTAGAACCAAAAATATGTAGATCTACTGTGCTCTCTTATGAAACCAAGAATTCTTTAGGACATTTCGAAAGCTTTTCGGTCCTATATTTATCATAACATATCCGCGACCATCATCAACATAAACATTTTGGCCAGGAAACTGCAAACGACCTGTCAGTACATACGTTTCGTCGTACATTTAAAAACATGAAAATTTTTGTATGAAATTTCATTTAAATTTCCGTGAATTATTCATGGCTTCTAAATATTTTTTTTTTGCAGCATTGCAATTTTTTACATTTTGGACTTTTAACTGTGCATTAGTATTAAATTTTCGTACCAAATCGATTTTGTACTGAGCTAATAGTAGTGTTTTTCAACAAAACATCATGTGGACCTTTTTCTCCCCGTATTATCCTGTTACTATTTAATAACATTGAAACCAGCTTGACAGCAGACATTTAATTCTTTGGCCATTTATTTGTAGGACCAATTTGATTTTTTTTAATTGTTTTGAAATCATTTTCGTCACTCATTTTGTCATTCAAAATAATAACTGACATATGTTTCAAAGATAATTAGATAAAAAAAATTAAGTATGTGTTAAAAGTTAAGATTTTTTCGATCGCACTCATTATCGGAAATTAATGTTTAAGTATTATGAGGGAATAATTTTTGATGTGAAGAAGCCTTAGCATTACAAATACATATTATAGATCAGAGACTTTATAAAGAAAGATCGTTTCGTCAGATTTAATTGATATTTTAAATCCTTTGACCTATTACTTTTTCACAACATGGTATTGAAGAAAATATATTTTTTGTTAAGTTCAGAAAATTTGGATACTAGGAAACTACTTAGGGTTTTGTACGTTATGTCAAAAAAATCATTTAAGACCCCATAAAGTGGTACACATATATCTGGGTCTTGGTAAGATTTTGATTTGATTTTAGATGTCCGTCCGCCAGTCTATAATTTTGTCAAATATTTATCTTATATAAGGTTTATTTCTTAAAAAAAAGAATGTTGGACAACGAAAATCGATAAGCTTAAAAAGCCTTTATCATGAAAATCAAAAAAGGCGTGATACGCCCACTTTACCACCCAACAGCCATATATAGTAAATTTTAAAAAATTCCCCCATAATACATTTTTTTCATAAATCACTTTTCGATCTATCTTCCACGACTAGTACAATTCTAAACAAGTATCAACTACAAAAATAACATAACCATAACATTTACAGTTACCCAAAAATCGAAGAACACCTCATTCTCACACATATCACACATAAGTAGTAGCATGTAGTATGTGTGTGTTTGTTGATTTTGGAAAAAGAGAGTAAGAAAAGTCTAATATGTTTTGATATGTTTATAATGTCCATGCTAATGCCTCTTGAGAATATTTGCCACCACAAATAAACCAAACAAAAAGAATCAAAAGGATAAAATGTTTAAATCAACAAATAAGTTCTATTTTAAGTATAACGTAACAACCACAATATAACATTAACATTTACCACACTTTCCTACATTTCTGGTGATTATGTTGGACTATTTGGATCACCCCTCTTAATCGAAAAGTTAGATATTTAGTAAATAATGTCAATTATAAAGCTAACTATCTTGTAGATTACTTAGGGTCAGTAATGCAGGTAAATATCTTTATCTTTCATTACTAAAAGTACACATAAATCACAAATGATTCAAAAGTGTATATACATTTAAGCCGGGAAAAGTAATCATGAAAGCTTCAAGAAGAATATTGCCGAAAAAGAGGTCATAGTTACCAACAGAACTGTAGGGATATTATTTAAATACTAATGTATTCGAGTATGTTATTTAAGCTTGTAATATTATAAGTGTATTTTCTTGCAAAACCATTATGTATGAATGAATAAAAATTTGTATTGTGTACCAAGAGAAGAAGAAGAAAAAATAAAAATAACAAACAATCGAGAAAAAAATATCTAGACATTTACGTGACAAAACTAGTCAATTGAACTGAAATTATATTAACATAAATATTGATGTATAAATTTAACTACTACAACTACAAAACTTTGTCTTTTTTTTATATTTTTGGGAGAACATGTACAATTTCAACACTTAACTCTCAATACACAGAATTAAAAATAAATGCTAAATAGTTCTAGAAACACAAATTTGAAAATGATATCTTGTAGTAACAATAGTACAACTGCTTCGTATGTTTCCAAATTTTAAAATCCTTAACAAATATTGATATTATTTTGCATCAACTTGACAGCATTTTAGTAACGAATTATTATATAACATTAATTTTATTTTAAATGTGTAAATGTACGATATGAAAAACCCAATTGTTAATATGACCTTAACCGTCGTAGGATTTGAATTGTATTTCTTCCCGCAGTGTTAGCATTGTTTATCCTACAAAATAAGATATTAAATTTGAACTTCGATTACTTAATCTTGTGGCAGGTGTATTAGAAATGTATTCGATTTGATGTATAATTTTATTATATTTACACTTAAGCTAAATATGATTGAAGATCCGTAGAAAAAGATACATTTTTAAAAGGCAATCCCTGCGTTACGTTGTATCAAACAAATTATAAATTTTTTCTACGAACTAATTTTGGAAGTTTGAATAATTGAACCATTATTGAATGCTTAATACTATAAGTAAATCTATTCTTTGATTTAACGTTCTAGTTTTTATTTTTAATAACAAATAAAAATGTTCTTTAAATTTAAAGATTTTGTACATTCGTTCAATGAATATGTTAATTGATTTAGAAAAACAAAAAGGAACAAAACGAAAAATTCAGTAAAACTGAAATATAAAAGTAAGAAAAAAGTGTACAAGTGTAAAGGAAATGTTAAGTAATTTGAACAAATCGGTCATCTTTTAACTTAAATTTAATAATTATTAGAACCAACACAATGGAAATGTTTAACATACCTTCAAGTTGTCATTTTAACCTGACTATGTTATCAAGGATACATACATTTTATTTCTTGTTTCAACGTACCTATACGTTAGTTTAAAATAGGAATAAACATTAATATATATTCTTATTCTTTTTTTAATTTGTCAGAAAAGCACGATCTCTTTTGCTCAATAAATCAACTTCATTAGATTCTTTTGCGAATAGCTGTTTAACGGAATAATGCGCTTACATTGGAAATTTAAACAGAAATATCGTTAGTTCCATACAAGATGCCAACATTTATATAAATAAACAAATATTAATATTAATGGTTTTTATACTATTATATGTCCCTCATTATTTGAAGAGGGGTCCAGTGACCATGTAACTTTTGCCAATTGTATTAATTGTAAAGTATCTATGTAAATACAATTTGCTAAGTATCTTTAACTTTCCAGAGATTTCTGAAGCCAACAGAAGACGTTTTAAAAATTAGCTTACTTAAATAACTTTTCGTCCTACGAATCTTAACGGAGCCAGATTTTTTAATTTCTATCAGGTAACGGAAACAAGCGGTTTTATGAAAGCTTTCTTTTCAGGACTTTCTAAAGCTCCCAGATGTGATACAAAATTCGGCTTACTCATAAAGACTTTCATCCTACAAATCCTATAAAAATTCTTATAAGATGATTCCCAGATGCGGACGTTATGTAGAAGCGATAATTATTGACCATTCATTATGAAATATGAGATTTATGCACGTGAAAGTGATTCTCAGAGATAAGTCTTATGAGGCAGCGTTATTCATTTACAGACTAATATTTCTGAAATATATTTGTACCAAATTTCATTAAAATATTGCTATTTCATTTCAATCTCTATTCCGGGGAACATTTGTATGATGGTTATATAAAATAACTGACAAATCATAGCCAATTTCATGAGTATTCATCCTTGAATAATAAAGAGAAGTTCATAGTCTCTTCATAAAATGTTAAACGTGGTATTGGTGTAAAAGTTTCTAAGTATGCAATCAAATTATGACTTCACCAACCAGTATGTATGTATATTTGTACTATGTAAAAGTCAAATCAGTAAAGGAAGGTATGAGAATGTGTTAAGTGACTGTCAGTGTGTGTAATAGAGCGAATAAATACGTACGTACATATATTGTACTCATTCGTAAACGGTATTTTGTATGATGTGAGATATTGACGACACCCATACAAATTGTTTTTCTATGTACTAAATTCATAGTTGTTGTTTTTGTTGTTGTTACTCTGGCACTCGAGTTTGGTTATTGAAACTACTTACAGACATGAAATTGTGCATTTGTGGGTGTGTTTCTTATAGTGTAGGATATAAATATGAGGAATATTTTAAAAATCATTCTAAAATCTAATAATGAGAGAAAAAAACAATTAAATCATTTCGCTGGTTACATTATAAGGGAATCAAAGGATTTCTTTAAAAATATGCACTTCTTCTTATTTTATAACATTTTAGTTATTTGTTTAAATTACTAAACTTGTGTTCTAAATGTAAAGAAAATTTTTCTAGCTACCCTCGTATTATTTGGTAGGTGAGTAAAAAAATTTGTATAATTTGGCCTCTATTTTGTAAAATTTTGCAAAATTTATTCGCTCAAAAGGGTTGGTTGTTGCTTTTTACAGGGTACTACGTGTATTATTATTATTATTTTTTTTGCAACATTTCTATTTTGTTTCCATTACAAAAAAATTGTTGCTATCACATAAATTTGTTATGGTTTTTATTTTCTTATTTGTGTTCAATATTTAAATGTTTTTNNTTTTTTTGTTTGTAAAGTCACAAATCGTAAGTGTGCTAAATGGCATTAAACTTTATATAATGAGTTCATAACTGTTTAGGGACCAACCAATGTTAATGTTACAATAGTGTAGTCATGATATTCAACAATCTAAATGGAATTTTAAATTAAATATTAAGAAATATAAATGAGAAGACATTGTGTAAGCAAACAAATTTGCCCAAAACGAAAGGGAGTACAAATTTACAATAGTTTGGTATTTTGAGGAGAATATACACATGTATATACGCATATGCATATGATATTTAAAGGTGAATTTTGGGATAATATTTATTATTCATGAAAATGAGTAGTTATGAATAATAAGTGTAAAAAAATTTGAGGTATTCTAGAGAAAGGAATTTTTATGGTCTTTAAATAGTTATTTAACATCTAGTTTAATAGGGAAGTGTTACAGATTGTCACTTAATAATTTTATATCATTTAATAATCATTTCAATAATTTATAATCAGTATTCTTTTTACATATAAATCTACTTGGTTTCAGCAAAAGCTTTCTTTATATTCCGATTTTTCTGTTGAGATTTTTAACATTGTATTTAATTTAAACAATTGTGTTTCTTTTATTTATTAACAAATTATGATGACATGTGCATAGAATTGCAAAAAGCAAATGATTTTTTCTACAACTTTTTATGTCTTGTAATGGGTGAATCGATTCCACATTTATATAGATGGGAATTGGGTAAATATCTATTTGGTAAATAATGGATAAAATCGGTAAAATGGGTAGATATGGGTAAATACCCGGATATTTACCCAAAAGTTGAGTATAAGTTATGATATAGAAATTTTGTTGTAAAACACGTTATTACTCTAAAATTACATTAATGTTTGCCAGTACTCATTTAGGGAAGTATTTATATTTTGTAAGACTTTTAGTTGTATTTTAAAAAGCTAACTTTTTCGACATGATCTGCAATTCATTTATTGAGTGCTAATGGGCATTATGTGGCAGCATAAGTGCAAGGAGCACATATGATCCGCTATTCTTCTCAATTTTGTTGACGCCCAAATACTTCTTTATAGATCCATCACCACATTTTTGTGGACTTTTGACTAAATAACATTAGTCAAATTTTTAAATTTTATCAGGTAAGCTTTTATCTATATTTTTCTTTCTTTGGAAATGTAAATTTTTATCTGTCTATATGTCCAAAATTAAAAGTCGGCTGATATATAACGGATCTAGATCGTTTTAAACTTGTTAAACACCACGAGCTTTAGGACTTTCTTGACGCGCCTCCGTTATTTCAATAAACTCAAAACTTAAACAGGCCTACATCTCTACTAACACTGTCTAAAATTTCATTGTAATCGGACCAGCCGTTTGGAAATTCCAGATTTATTTCATTTTTATTTTTTGTATATCATTCGGTTTTTAGTATTTAATATAAATATGTCATTGAAGACATTACTCATCAGTGACACAAAAAAGAAATTTACCGGGAATTTTCTCGGTATTTATACACATTGGCTAAATACCGGGAAGAATCCCATCTATACACATTTAACATAAGCACTATTTTCGAAAAATTCGTAGTGCTTAAACTATTCAGTTAAGACTTTTTGGTGGAGCAGTTCTGGCTGCGCTTAATTTTTTATTTTTATTTTTTTTTTTTTTTTGAGGGCATACTAAACTCTTCAATACCCAACAATAATAATTTGACTTTGATTGGCTATGAGTTCTAACTATAAACTACAGAAATAATAAGAATGACTTCTTAATGGGTTGGGTCGGGATAATATTTGTTGACACACATTTGTCGAAACACAGTCTTAAGGACTATCACAGATACTTTGCAAATCTTTTCTACATAAGGGAATGAAGGTAAAACTAGTCACATAACACAATATCATGTTGTCACACATCTGTCATTCAGGGGATGTCTTCTGGCAAATACTTAATTCCAGGAAAGATGTAAGCTTCAATATTGCACAGTTGGAGTCTCTTCATGGCATATGTGACAAAACCGTCTTGTGCTCTATTTTCATCCTTACATCATTTTGTTCAAATATTTATCAAATCCGAACCTCTATTCATGAAATATGTTCTAACTTCTTCATTTTAATAGATTTTTTTGATTTATCGTTAATTATAGCTAATGTTTTTCTAAATCTAAAAAATATTTTCCAGAACAAACAACGTTAAACATTATTTTTTTTTTTCAAATTCGGTCAAATATTTGTTAAATGTGAACATATTCAAGTGTGTAATAATTTGCATTATTTTCAAAATTTTCAAATTTTATTTTCACCTATATCATTTCGTACATTTAAGTATAAATAAAAAAATAAATAACCACCAAAAGATACCACAAATATTATTTAGAAACTTTTGCTAAAATTAAAAAAAAAAAAAAAAATAAATAAATTTTAAACTTTGTTTAAGTAAAAATTTCGCTAAAATGTCAAACATCTTTAAAAGTCAACAATTGAACTGAGACTACAACAACAGAAAAAATTCAATAGTAAAAAAACACACACACAACGATTTACGGAATGAATGAATTTATAAAATGAAAAAAAGAAATGTTCATTCACTTACAATGAACCTAAAATACAGGAAACAGTCACCACAACAACAAATGTTGCATGCTGCACTAATGTAAACAAACCACACACAAACACTAAAGTGCAACATGTTAAAAAGTAAAGAGCAAAATGAAATAAAATTAAAGAAAAAAAAAAAACATTCATACATAAAAAGCAATAAAAATCGATTTGTTGTACAACCTACCAAAATGAAACAAATCCATGGGATTTAGAAAAACAAATATGAATAAAATCTCTAATGTAAACAAAATTGTAAAAATACTCCAGCTACTCGGAAATAGTATGTTTTTAAATAACTACACACACACACACAGACATACAATTTAGCATTTCAAAATGCTTTAACATTTCTATTTAAAACCAAATTTTATTTTTAGTATATCATTTTATTAAAACACATCAGAGTAAAATGTAACAAAATAAAATTTCTACTAAAGTTAATGACTTTGATATGTCGCCTTATATGTTGAGTGGGAAATGTTGCATAGAAAATGAAATGAATGAAATAGTAATATATCATTGGCGTTTTAAGGCATTTGGAAGGCAATGACATGTTACACCTGCATAATATTAAATTAAAATCAAATAACAAGTGTATGGAGACAATGTATGAAATGGTATGTATGTCTGATATGTCATTGAACGCGTTATCAAGTAACAAATTTAGTATGAAGTTTTGGATTTTATTTAAAGAGACTAAAGTGAGTAGCTAAAGTGCAACATGTTACAAATAAATATTGCTGTGGAAACATCAAAGTGCTAATATGTTTTTTAAAAAGGGAATTTCTTTGGTGTAGTTTAAAATTTAATATTATGTGTAGCTTAACATGGAATAATTATAGCAAAATTTTTTATAAAACTGTTAACTGTTGTCTATTCAACACAGAAAAAATTATTACCGCCTTTTTTTCAATTAATACAATTGTTTAAATTTTTATCAAAATTTAATGAATATATTCAAGTAGAAATAAAATAAAAATTTGATTGAATGAATTATTTTCATATATTTTTGTTAATTGGTTACTTTTTTCTGTGAATAAAAAGGGACAATTCAATAAAAAGGGACAAAAGGGACAGATAATCTTTTGTAAGACCAGTTGTTGAATATATCTGTCAGTTGGAGGTATTAAGAATAGTATCGATTGGTATTACATGTGCTAACACTAGACACCATCCTCTTCCAATAGAGAAGTTTGTGCGGGAAATGGCTATATAAAGCTGCGGTACTTTCGTTATTGAAATTCCTATTTGGGACTTCTGGACTAGAGCAAACCAGCATCACTGGGACGTGGATCTATTTATCTATTTAACACATTTTCAAGAGCCTAAGTTTAAGTATCTTTGTGGAACTTCAAGCTGCAATGGCAGATAATTATGTAACGTCAATAGGGAACTAAGATGGTTGATATTTTGTTGTATTCCTGTCACTGTGACATTATTCGCAAAATAATAGACGACGAACTAGCTCTCAGAAATTCCTCTGCAGAAGTTCGTTTAGGATTCCAATAGTATCATATTTATAAAACGTCTGTAGATAAAACCAATTATTACTGTAAGAATAGAATAGACTCCAGAATATCTAGCTTATTTAAATATGAATCCGAGAAGACTATTTCATTAATCGCATCAAAATTATATACTTCTTTAACGCAGGCGCGAATCCAGTTCAAGCTTTTAGGGGAGGAAAATAGAATGATTTTCTTAAATATTTCCTTGAATTGCATGACTTAGTACAGATTTTTTATTAAGCGTTTTAATTTTGGGGAGGGAAATTCCTTTTTTAAGTTTTTTTCCTCCAAAAATACAGTTTTTGAAAAATAATTTTAAGTTAAAAAAAAACTACTATGGCAACACAGATGGCACGTGAGATATATAGATGAGCGCGAGTTACAGCCGAAGTCTTAGTAATCTGGTAGAAATCGCAATTAGTTGGCTTATGGAGCAAACGATATTGATTGTTATATGTTTCCATTGGATTTATCTAATCACTTTATGTCTTCTTATATTATCTTCTTAATCACTTTTTATTTTACAACTTATCTAACTACCATAAGTGTGACCTTTCAGGGTTAATGTAACAGTAATACAAACTTTAATATATAATTTTCAAAATTCAAATTCAAATAATTATGGAAAAATACACTCT
Organism: Phormia regina; assembly: GCA_001735545.1. Lineage (NCBI taxonomy): Eukaryota > Metazoa > Arthropoda > Insecta > Diptera > Calliphoridae > Phormia > Phormia regina. Next base: position 10,726 of record MINK01172672.1, read on the forward strand.
AGCATACATATTATTGCAGGATCGACAAAATCATATTTTTTAATTTAAATTTTTTGAAAAATGCTAAACTCTTATCAACTTTCTTTACGCATAGTTTTTTTTATCTCATGATTCACGGTCTTTCCATGACGTTATTAGAAAAAATAATAATAAATATTTGGTAATTATTATCGAAATCCTCTATAAATCTTATCAGTTTTTATTAATTAGAAATATTTTCAAAATAAATGTAAAGCCAGTTGCCAAAATTATAATACAACTTACCCGACTGTGATCCACCAGCTATTTGACGCATTTCCTTGGTGAATTCCTTATTGCCAAATTGACAGGATAAATCGTGAACGGTACGGGGTTCACCTTTGTCTAACAAACGTTCTAAAAAGAACAGCAACGTCATGTTGCGTGCCATTTCATATTCCATGGATTCCATGTTTAAAGTTGATTGGAATAAGACTTTAACTTTTTCTTTTTTAACTTTAATATTTTATTAAGGATTAATTTTGATTTTTCTTGTCTAAGTTTTATTTTTAATTTTATTTACTTAAGTGGTTTTATAGCACAACCTTTATCGTTGTAACAGTTAATCGTTTAATTTAATTTTAATTATGTTTTTAATGATTTTTAAAATAGGAAGCTCTTGTAAATTTTCATATGTATATAAGGCAGTTTGGGAAACACTGATACGTGATAATTATTTAAATAATATTTATTTTATTTTTTTTCTCGCTGTTATCTAAAAGAAAATATTGAAAAAGAAAAACGAAAATTAAATTATATTAATTAAACAAAATTGTTTAAGTGAAAAAAGTAGCTAAAGAATAAAAAGAACAATAAACAAATTATGCAATGTATCTACAAAATAATATGAATTAAAACATTTTGTTTGTAGTATTTTTTTGTATAAAATGCATGAAAAACGTCCGTTAAAAGGTTTTTTATTTCATTTTTTTTTTTCGTTGGCAAATATTTACATTTGCATGAGTTTTTGTAATGATGTATAGGTGTAATTGTGTGTGTGTTTTTTTTTTTCTTTTATATTATCGTAAGTAACAAATTTGAATAAAAGAATTTTTGTAGCACGTTTATGTTGTAAATAATTTACCAACATCTACATGTGTGTACCTGACATGTAGTATAGTAGTTTTTATTATACAAATACTCTACACTAATTTTGGCACTTATACTAACCAAATTTTGTAATTGTTAGCTTTAAGAAATTTTTGTCATACGAACAACTGTCCCCACAGCAGTCCCCAGCGTCGTAAAATTCTAATAAATCAAACAACAAACAAGAAAAACCGTAGCAAAAGAAACCGCTATTTGCTAATAAACTTACGAAATAAATTTACCGTTTTAATTTGAGTATCCTTGTGTTAAGGAAACGGAAGTTGAATGTAAACTAAATCCTCTTTTGGTTTTCTTTTAACAACAACATTCCTTTAGTTTACCAAAGAAACAACACAAAATATTATGAATTCAAGGAGTCTGCGCATTAAAAACAGCTGTTTTTACCCTACAGTCAATAAAGATAGGTTAGTTAATTTTCGAAATATATACATATTATATTCTAAAAGTAATGGTATAAAATAATAGGTGACATAAAAGTCCCTCACTTTATCTTAAGAACATAATGATTTTAAAGTATTAGAAGTCCTTATTTGGTATTTGTAATATAAACTAACTGGGGATAATATTTATAATTAAACAAGCTCGAATGTTATATTCGGCTCCGATATATATACCGACCATCAAGATTTTCTAATTTTATGTTACATGAGTGATGGGCGGTAAAGTTGGCGGACCACATCCATTTTTGGTTTCTAAGTTAATATCGACTCTCTAACTATCCGTGCTTTTGTTTAAGAGATAGCAGCAGAAAACTATGAAATAAATCTACAACGGTATCTAGTATTTTGCATTTGTTTATTAACCGATTTTGCTTATTTCAATACCAAACAAATTTTATGTAAAAAAAAAAATATTTGGGACAAATTTCGTCTCCCTATTTTGGACTGTTCAAGCACTATCCTGCTTTAAACAGACCGACAGGGCCTAGAAAATATATTTTATGAGGGTATAATTACCATTAAATGAAATATATTATGAAGTCTGTTTTCACGCTCTTCAAAGCTGCCGGTACTGGGTTTATTACTCCCTGCACCGTAACGTTTGATTGTTATTTTTTCATTTAGTTTTGTAAGAGGGATTGTGTTTTTGACCTAAACGCTAGGTGTGTTTTCAGCCATTTCTAACATGGAAACAGAAGTGGACCAGGAAACCCTCCAATTTGGATACCGTCGCGCCTGGATTTTTGGATGTGGAGGGATCCATGAAGTTGTCATCCCTGTAAATACCCTTCTCTAGAAGGGTACCCGTGTGGATGGATACCTAATTTAGGGCGGTAACAGGACTTCGACAAGCTTATGCATCATTTTAATGCGCTCTCCATCATCTGCTGGTGATACCCTTGTGGGTATCTATCTATCTATCTATCTATCTATCTATCTATCTATCTATCTATCTATCTATTATCTATCTATCTATCTATCTATTTTATCCATATCTATATATCTATTCTATCAATCTATCTATTCTATCTATGCTACTATCTATCTATCTATCTAAATCTATGGAGATGAGTCCGAGCAAATTCTACTATCTATCTATCGATTCTATCTATCTATCTAATCTATCTATTCGATCTATCTATCTACCTACCTATCTATCTATCTATCTAGCTACTATCTATCTATCTATCTATCTATCTATCTATCTATCTATCTATCTATCTATCTATTTATACTCTTTCTCACATTAATTATCGTTGAATGATTTTTCTTAGAATGAATGAGACTTAGCATATGCCTCTCGAGATCGTTTCTTTCAGTTGTAGCGTTACTTGGGCACCAAGCTTTGATGACCAAAATTATAATTGTCTGATTATATAGTGATCGTGATTATACAGTTTTGGTGCCTCAAGCCTTCAGTTTGTGTTGAACTCATTGCAATAGATACACCAATACATCAACACTAACAACCGGAAATGCAATTACCTACCACTTGGGAGAATCATACATTAGCAATTAGTCAACCGGTCATTTATCCAAGGTAATTAATATCAGAATCTTTGTTGCATGCAAACTGAGACTGCGAATTTTTACTACATTTCCCAATGTTATGAAAATGATCTTTCAACTCGTATATACGAATATTAAGGAAGGATTAATGTTAACATGTGACTGTAATACAGTAATTGTAAGGGTTTTAATGTCTCAAAAAATCTCAAATAAGTTTCTGTTGGTTTTATTTTCTTTCAAATTTATAGTAGAAAATACCTTAATAACAATTAGTTTAGGGTATTTCGCAAGATAACTTAACCGACTAAATTCTTCTCTCTTATCTTAATTCTCACACTCTCTTCAATAAAGATTATATTCAATTAGCTCTTAGTAAAATGTGAAAGTTTTGTGTAAATTTTTTTTAGCAAATTATTTTTATATTTCTTTTATTATTATTTTTTTTGCAACAAATAAATTTCTTGTTTGTAAATGTTTGTTAAATAGTGTTGAGAGAATTTGTTAAAAAAAAATGAAAAACACACACAATATCATTGTCCATTTGTTTTTGCTTTACATTAAAATTTAGACTTCGAGGTCTGTCTGTGTAGTATTTTTTAAGTTTTTATTTTATTCAATTCTTTTGGATTCTTTTTGAAAACAAAATAGACGAAACAAAACTGTTTTAGTGTTTTGCGTGTGAACATTGCGCCAATGCGGCTGGCAACGGTGGCAGCGCTACCAGAAATATGAGAAAGAAGAAACATGAACAGTAAAAAAAGTGCGCGCGAGGAAAATGTATGAATCAGTTCGCCAACAGGTAAATGAATGAGTGACACACTTATTGGCTAAAAGAAATATGTATATATTTTTATTTTAACGAAGCGAAATGCCAATGTGGTCAGAATAAAATATTGTTCTAATGTTTTATTATTTTTTAAGAATATCGTTATGATTTTTCCTCTTTAGTGCAGTTCACACATTTCAAGAAAATCTAAATATAAGCGAAGCTATTTTTTTTTAATGTTTTATCTATTTTTGTAATAAGTTTTCATTTTTTTAGGTTTATTAATACACGAGTGTATAAAAATTTAATTAGTTGAGAAAAGCAAAGTTGTAGTGAAATTGATTTATTTGTATGTCAAAAGATTTAACAGTTTTATAAAATTTATTTTAATATAATTTTTGAAATGTGCATCAAATTAAAATACAATTTATTCCCAATATTTAAGCTTAAATTTGTAATATAAGCTTATGTTATTATTTCGAGCAGATATTTCTTTAGATTACGAATACATAATAAGAGTAATTGTTTCGGCATCTATTAAATTTTCTTTATTTCTACGTTGTTAGAGAACTTTTATAAAGAGTGGGAATTAACGGTATAGTATAGTATGGGATTTAAAATATAGCAATACCAAGATCAAGAAATTCATCGGCAAGATTATGTTTGTATTAGGGGCCGTAATGATTTAAAATAAAAATGTAATGTTTTTTAAAATAAAAATCAACAAACAATAATTATTTTTGATTTTAATTTTTCGCCCAACTTTTAATGATTATTTTTGATTTTTACATGTTTTTCTCACAATATAAAAATTAGCTTGAGAAATGAAACTATTAACAAGTAAATTTTTTTTAGTAACAACTTTGAATTAATGCAAAAAATATATATTTTTAATAAAATATAGGTTTTTAGTTAAGATATCGGATTTTTTTTTTCATCACACTTGCGTTTTAGTAAATAAATCTCGTTTACGATAAGAATTTTTTTTATTAAAAATTTCGTTAAGTTTTATATTGTGAGCAAAAAAGTAAATTTCGCAGATTTCGATAGAACCTGTTCTGATGATTATATTTATATATTTCTATATAAACTTTGATCCGGTTATTCCTTACATCTGATTTATTTATTTTTTTTTTTAATATTTTTTGTTTCAAATTTCGAGAGCAATGATTATTTTCTGTATTTTGGACTGGACTTTTTTTTAAATATCATGTGTTTTTACACATTCTTAAAATCAGATCCATTAGCTTTGTAATACTCCTACCATAGTAATGGCGCACAAGCACAACTTTCAAGTTTTATACCTAAGTTTTTTTCAAAAATAATGTATTTCTCAAAATGTGATATAACGCTATTTTAGCGTTATATGAATTTTTATGTTATCGGTATCGTTCAGAGATGGACAAGTTGATACTATTTATCATTGACTGAGGATTCCAGTTCCAAAAAAAAAAATAAGATACGAATTTGAAACTAATTAATCTAGCTTATAGGGCAAACGAACTATATTATTAAAACTTTTGAGCACTCAATTTAATTTGAAAAGTTGCAATCTTTTAAATATACAATCATTGCAACACTAAAAACTACAACTTTCTATGCTCTGTAAATGGAAACGAATTTAATATTCTCCAAATTTTTAAGACAACAGGCAAAAGATTTTCATTAATTTTATTTAAATAAATAAAATATTTAATCTAAATTTATCTTCATGACTTCACTTTAGCCAAACATTAATTACTAAAGTTAATTTAAAACAAATTATGATTATATTAATTAACTATCATAGATTGTAAATTAAATATCACACAATATTAACTATCATAGATTATAAATTATATATCACAGATTTTTTTTTATAAAATTGCTAAAGAAAATCAATTCAATCTCTATAAAAAAATACATCAAATGTTTTAAATTAGCCCAAATGAGAAATGTAAACAAAACTGTAACAAAAACCTGTCATTATCATGATTATTAAGAGTGAGGAGTTTATTTATCTCTTATTTATATATTAAGTACATGTGTGTGTTTATAAAAAAACAACACACATATGCTAAAAGAAACAACAAAGACAAAACGATGACTGAGTGTAAAGAATGAATAAGAAAAAATAATTGAAAATAATCTTAAAAACATTTTTGCAAAACTATTAAAGCAAAAAGAATATTTAAAAAACTGAAACAATTATTATAGATAAGATGATAAAACTACAAACAAATAGAAATAGGTTATTATAATTAAACAACAAATAAGAAATCGAGTTATTTTTCTCTGTTGTTTTTTAGTCTAATGAAACTGCAAAGAACTTCTTTTATTGTTTTCGTTTTTTCTTTGTACCAAAAAAGAAGAAAAAAATATAACTTTACCTTTTATTTGTGTGTTTTTGTTAGAATGATGATGATGACAAATGTGGATACGATAAAAGGGGGCAAAAATTACAACAAATATCAGCAAATTTTGTTGCTTTTAAAATAATTTATTTTTATATAAGAGCACTTAAAGATGATTTTTTTTTTAATTTTGATTTTGGTTTAAATGATTTTATAATCTATACGTTTATATAAAAGCAACACGATACAGATCCTCGTGTACAGGATGTTTTCTTTTGTATTGTAATTCGTTTGAAAAGCACTTGTTTTATAATTTTTTTATATAAAAAGCTTAAAACATTTTTCGTTTACTTTCACACTTGTTTCGTTTTAAACATTTGCTAGTTTTTTTAAATTATTCATAAGGCCACTTTATTAATTTTTTTTTAATTTTTTGCTCTTTTAATTTAAATATAAAACAATTCGAAGACTTTGAAATAAACTACAACAACTACGTCGTTTTATTAATTTGCTGCTACTACTAACGAGCTGCTATTACTGCCTTTGTTGTTGTTGTGGTTTTTTACTTTAGTTGCTTACTAATAGAAAGGTGTTGTTAACACACTAATGTAGAAAATTTATATAAAATATAAAAGACAAAAAGAAATTTGAGACGTGGTAAAAAATTTTCTTCTTTCTGCACTTTTCTGTTTAAGTGTTAACACTTTTTTTAATTTTATTGAATTTTTGTGTGTAATTTTGTTTTAAATTGCTATTTTAACACTGGTTTTTAATGAAATTGGTGTAAAATTATATTTCTTCTGTTTTTTTTTAGTAACAACCCAAAAAAGTAAAGAAAAAGCCACGAAACGAACCTTCAATAGGAAACGTCGCGCAACAACTGATTTTACGGCGAATTCATGCCACTGTCATAATTATTTTCTAATTTTGTTTTAAATGCACTTTCAAGGCAAATTGCAGAAGGTGGAATACAGAGCGAATGTAAATAAAAACAGGGCGAATTAATTATTTTTTTATATGTAGAATTTGACATTTCAGATAACAAATATTTATTTTTTATATGTGGAATTTGATAACTCAAAAATAATTAACTATTTAAATGTTGCAACATGATAAATATGCCTTCAATTTACTAAATTATCAAAATAACAGAAGCAGCATTGTTAATACAGAGTTGTATTTAGTGTCAAGATTAATAGCAATGAACAGAAATAACAAAAAAATAACCGTTAGTTTTAAATATATTACAAATAATGAGAAAACAAGTGTTTTAAAGGTAATGAGAAACTAATTGAATAATAAATTAAACAAATATTTATTCCATATATTTGATGAGCAGCGAACAACAAGAATAGGTATCTTAAAGTGATACTCAATATGCAATTGAAAAGTATATAGCATAATTAGGAGTGTGTTAGAAATTATTACATTTACTCCATTCTAATTTAAAGAAAATAAAACTAGCTTGGGGCTGATAAAAGCCCTTACAAATTTTTATTGAGACACTTTATAAGGGCAGTTATTTAATCACTTTATTAAAATCAAATTCTATAAACTATATATTTTATCTAACTAGTTAATCTAGTCCATTTCTCGCTTACAGCCCACAACCATTTTCCCAATGCTTCATCTTTTGCTTGCGGGGCAACATCTTTTATTTCACAATCGCTAAAGTATTGACCGCTAACATTAGCCAAATCTTCATCTAGGGCGGCATATAAGGTGGTTTGAGCGCCATTTTGCGGGGATTTTAAAAAGGGCCAAGCCAAAGGTTTAAATATTATTTTCGCAAAGAATGAATTGAAGAAGCCCATGTGACGGAAGAGTTCTGTGTCGACAACACCGGGATGGAGAGCATTGACAGTGACACCAGTACCTGCAAATATAAAATTTAAATAAAAATAAAAAGTTAGGAATTTCAAGATTTTTTTGTTAATGAGAAACACATACCCTCTAATCTCTTGGCCAGTTCACGTGTAAACAAAACGTTGGCCAATTTGCTTTGATTATAAGCCTTGCCCTCATCATATGATTTGTCGCTATTCAAATCTCCAATATTGATTTCACCACGAGTATGAGCCAAACTAGACAATACAACTATGCGGCTGGGAGATGATTTCTAAAACAAAAATAAACGTCTGAGGAACGCTTCTAAAATATTATTAAGAATCTATTTCCTACCTTAAGTAGATCCAATAAAAGATTTGTAAGTAAAAAGTGGCCCATATGATTAACACCTATTTGCATTTCAAAGCCATCTTTGGTCAAAGAGCGAGGGCATCGCATAACACCAGCATTATTAATTAAAATATCTAAACGTTGTTGTTCTTTTTTAAAGCTAAAAATAAAATCATGGACTTAGAGAAATGAAAACCTTTTGTTCTATAAACTTACTTGTCAACAAATTTTCGTATTGATTCCAAAGAGGCCAAATCACATTCCCGACAGTAAACATACCTATTGCGACTTTCTAAAACAATTTCTTCACGCGCCTTTAATTATAGAATTATGTATATTATTTAAAGTTTTTCTTAACGTTAATTTGTTACAAACCTCTTCACACTTGTTCATATCCCTGCATGCCATATAAACTGTAGCTCCTCTTTTGGCCAACTCTCTAACAGTTTCTTTGCCAATACCGGTATTTGCACCTGTTACAATAACAACTTTGCCATCAGCTTTAGTTTTCTTGGTAAATTTTCCACCTTGCATGAGATCTCTGAAGTAAGAATAACATTTATATTAATTTTAAAGGAAATAGGCTGGTATGTTGTACTTACTTAACAAAACATGCAACACCCACTGTAGTGCCGGTAACACTTAACCAAAATACTGGTCGACTTTTAAGAAACTTAAATAATCCTTGCATTTTAATAATACCTATACCAAACTTATTTAATTATTTTTATTATGTTATAAAAATAACTGATAAATTAATAAATGATTAATTTAATTAATGTTACTCTTGACGATTATTTTTGTTAAATTATTAAAGTCAGCTGTAAAAAGAATTCAAACGGGTGGTCTCATTCAATCAGCTGAATACCAGTTGAAATGTGATTCTATGTACAAAAAATTAATAAATTCGCCGCATTGTTGTTTTTATAGAATTGCTGCCAAATGTTTCATTTTGTAATGGACAGCTGTTTAGCAAAGACCTACGCCGAACGATTTAAGCGGTGGCGACTTATCTAAAAATAGTTTGCGGCGGTTCAAAATAACACTTCTATTTCCTAGTTTTCACATCGTCTTATGGAGCAAATTGGAGCCGACGGCTTGACTCAGCCGACTTAAGCCAGTCGGCGCAGGTCAATGCTGTTTAGTTAAGAACAAGGCTGGTAAAAAGTCCCGGTTAAGGTTTTCGCTTTTTTATATAATATTTAGGGTTTCTATATGTGATAAAATGAATAGCGAGATGAATAAATTGTATACTTATTCGCGAATTTTCGAACTTTATATCATTATTACCATTGAAGTCATTAGTCACTTTCAGCCGTATTCACAAAAAAATAATGTATGTTTCACAAAGGTTTGCTAACTTTTTGTATATAAATTTTCATAAGAAAAAATAGTAAACTTTTATCAAACAAACATCTTTTTTGAAACTGTTTCTACAAATAATCCCTTTGAACTTAAACTATTGGTTTTAGATCTATTTTTAATTTTTTAATTAAAAGTTAATATTTTATATATTTATTATATATTTTTTTCTTTTTAATTTTGAGATTCTTGTTTAATCAATTCTTAAAAGACTTAAAAGACTTCAGTTCATTTCACCATACAACCAGCTATTAAAATATTTTTCTTATTCCAAATTATATAAAAGAATGGATGATCTGCTTTAATGTGCTTGTATCTGGGCCTGCAACGTAATTTAAGAACCGCAGCTGTGGCGGCTGTAGCTTCAGCTCCTTTTTCATTAACTTCAATTTTGCTTTTGTGAAGTACTTGGGAAATATATAAGCCATCACAATTTTCCAACATTTTGTTGAACTCCGCATTACCGAAGGCTCTTTTAATACCCATCTGAAACAGACATCAATTTCTTATTATAAATAATAGTAATTATATCCCAAAATAATCATTCCTAGAAAACTAATAATTTATATATTATTTCTACTAAATTAAAACACTTGCAATTAATTTGTTTTTTCATAAACATTTGTTTTATTAAAAATAATAAAAAATAACAATTAAAAAATATGTAGAAAATTAACAATAATTTAAAGCATAATTAAAATAGTCTTGTAGAAAAAAATCCTGAATACGTTTATCTTTAATACTAGTTGAAAAATCTTGTCATGGTTTGGTTTATTGAAGGAAATGCATTAAATACTTCTTCTTGTCTTATGACCATTTTATTGAGGAGCATTAACAAAGGCACCAGCAAACAAAATATTCTTCTTATTCCAAATCATGTACAAGAAAGGACGATCAGCTTGGAACTGCAGAGGCAACATAGCCATTCGCATCATCATTATCATACCGGTAGCAGCAGCAGCTTCACAGCCTTCCTCATTTACCTCAATACAGGCCTTGTGTAAGACCTGTGAGACATAAAGATCTTCTGGAGATTCTAACATTTTGCTGAAATTTGCATCTTTTCCAAATGCTTTAGTTATGCCCAACTGTAAAAGAGAAAGAAGAACAATTTTGTAATTTTGATTTTGATGGTTATCGAAAGTTTTGTGTCGAAAGTGTTTTGTTTGCTTTTAGTTATTATTTAGGTTATATAAATAAATAAGTTATCAATTATCTACCTACCTTTCATAGATAAGTTAAAAATTTTAAAACTTTAAATTGGTGCTACCGATGTTGTTATTTTTTGAATTCTTTTCAGCTTTTTAATATAAGATAATTTAGTCTATATGGTTAAATTTTATAGTATGTGTTGATTAGATATTGCAGTCCTTATGTATACAAATAAATTTTGTGTATGACATAAGTGCATTATTTTTAATAAAATCATTTTTTGAAAAAAGTAAAAGTTTATATCATATAAAAAATATCTGTGGACTTTTGACTATTTAAATTTTATCAGAAAAACTTTTTTTTTGAAAAATCAACAAATACTCGGAGAACATAACCTTTGAGTTATAACTCGAAAGCTAAAAATAGTAAAAGACACTAAAAGAACTTATCACAGCTGGTGCTTTGTAACCGTTAGTTCTAAGATTTTTTAATTAATTTTATAGTTTATTAACTTTACGTTTATGTTCGACTTTTATACTATAATTTTAACCTGTGCAAGAATATTCATTTTTATAATAAAAATTTAACACTTACCTCTTTCAAAACATTGCACAATTCTATACTATAGTCGACTTTGAATTTTGGGAATTTAACCACCACCTCTTCAGTATTCATTTTCTCAGCCAAATCAACCAAATTAATATCTTGTAATTTTTCCGCCAAATCTTTAAGACCCTCTCGTTCGTTGGGTAACAAAACAAACATACTGAGATCGGAATCTTTGTAGGGCATTTCCAAAGCTTGACAATTCAATTCCTCAAAATAGCCATAACCAAATTTAGCCTTTTGATTCATATAATTGACCTTAACAGATTCTTCCTCGGCAATCCAAAAATCGTCTTCCTCTGTTTGGGATTCATCAAATTTCTTTTCCCAATCACCCTTAAAATGCAAAGCATTCAAGAGCACCAAACGAGTAAGAGCATTAAAACTATCAGCTGAAACTAGGTTTGTTATTTTACCAGCGGTTTGATCTTCTACCCAGGAATTAACAGCTTGAGCAGCTGCCTCACTTTCGGCGAAATTAATTTCTTCTGCTTCGGCATGATAATGTTCTTTGGTTTCGGTGGCATATTCGGCCTTGAGATTTTTACCCTCTTGCACGTAGACTTTGTTCGCGATTTTCAACAGATCACTGTTCTTATATTTTTCCAAAACAAATTGGAATGTTTCGGCTACTTCGGGTGGGAAATTGGACACAAATTTCATGGCTGTGGCAATTTCATCGGCAGTTTCTCCCTCAGCACCGGCAAAGGCCAAAGCCAAACAGGTTTGTATGGAAAATGGTGAAAATACAATATTCTCTTTAACACCACCAGCAGCTAATTTTTTGAATAATTCAACGGTGAAACGAGCACCACCACGAGCAAATTCCAAATTAAAATCGAACATTTTGCTGGAGATTTTTTCACTAGATGAAATAGGGTTACAAAAATTTAAAACTTGAAAACAACTTTCCTTGACCACGGTCTGTTATGGAATGTTTTATAAAATCAAAAAAAGCCACAACAAATAGTACGAATACATGATTTTAACGCCTTCAATTTGTTTCCCATCGTCACATACACAAACTTACCAATGTATAGAAATGACTCACGCATTGTTTATCAATAATTTGGCAGTCGCTGCTGAGCGGCTGCGTTAGCGTATTCCCAAAAAAGAAAATAAAAAATATATTTATTTTATGTTATTACCTTTTCGTTGTTTATTTATCAACGGGGGGAACTACAAAAGCAATTTGTTTAAATATTTTTGTTATTTTCTTTCAATTTCTCATTTATTTTTCATCTATGTTTCACTTGTTTTCGTTTGAATTTAATCTTATCAGTTTGATAAAAAATGTTTAATTTTTGGTTAAGTGTTGTCATTCTAGTGATCTTATGCTTTAGTTTAATTTCAATTATTAATTTGCTAAAAATAGCAAAAAATTGTTAGAATATTTAAATGATGTAAGCTTTTTTTGTTTACATTTTTGTTTGTTTACTTTTTTGTTTTGTTTTGAAATGATACAGCTGTTGGAATATAGATATGAGATAATTACGATATCATAAAATACAGTAATCGTTTCAATTGTATGCCTCCAGAATTTTAAATTTATTTATTTATTTTTTTAAAGATTATTTGTAAGAAAAATTATTTTGTTGCCGAGTAATTACATTGAGATCTTGGAAAATTATATGAGAATCAAATTTGACTGACAAATTAAAAGATTTTTTTAATTCCATTTTTATTACTTTTTGTGTAAATGCGGCTTTAGTTACAAATGAAGGCACTCATCAGGATTTTCGGCACACTTGAAATTATTATACCTTTTTCCGCCTAAATAAAGGGTTTTCTGTGTAGCCGACCAAGTGCCGGGCTTAAGAGCTATCTTTTCTCGGAATGTCGAATACTGGCTTTGTTAAATAAGCTTTTTTCGAATATCAACAATTTTTTTAAGTTCCACCATTTTTATACAAAATGTCAACTTTGTTCCCAAGTAATTAATTAATGTTATATATTATTGAAAAGGTATTTATAAGTGCTTTTAAATGACATCAATATAATTAAGATCCGAGAATTATTAATAAAGATATTCAGGAAAAATTATTTTGAAGGCTTTTTACTCGTGAACTGAGCAAGAACGGACAAAATTTTATTATGCTATAATCACAAGTAAGAGTACTATAAAATCATTATCAATATTGTTTGAAAATCAACTGTGACAAAGATCTTGATTTGCACCATAAGAGCTACGCGTAATGATAGTTCATAGAATTTTTGATTATGATAATTGAATTTTTCTTATAAAATAATGTAATACACTTCTTGCTAATAAATAGTGATTTATTATACCCTAAACCACCATAGGTGGTTGGGGTATTATGTGTTTGTGCAAATATTGTAACGCAGAGAAAAAATCTTCCTACACCCAAAATTGTTTGTATTATAATGTTCGACACAAATAACATTTTTCAAGTATAAATGACAGTGCAAAATTTCATGCAGATAGGTCCATAATTGACCATAGCTCCCATATAAGATCCAATTTCGAGAATCACCAAAAAGTGCATAAATACATGTGAATCTCTGTGTAATAGTATTTTTTATTTTCCATTTAATATAAGTATAGGTCCATAATTGGGTCCTTCCCAAATTTTGGTACATATAAGCAATGGTGCAGGGTATCATATGGTCGGGTTTGACAGACTATACCTTTTCTCGTTTACTGTTGTCTTACACATAAACGCAACAAAAAACTTCATTGAAAACATGTTAAGCAATAGCATTTGTTAGCAAATATTTCTGTTAAATGTTAAAAATATTGCAACATATGCATTTAAAATATATGACAATTTATACAAAAATTAATATTTTTCCATGAATTACGTTCTTCATGAAGATTTTGTTCGCTTTATTTAAATCAATTTATATTTAACGGTTTTTTTGATACTTTCATATGGCACTACTATATTTATATAAGTTTAATCTGGCAATGCTAATTGGTTAACAACTATTTTGTTATAATAGTATATGAACCACCCTGTGAGAAAAAAACTACACAAACAAAAAACAGCTGATAGATTTTAATGAAGAAAAAAATTAAAAAAAGAAAAAATACCTCGTAAAATGAATAATATTTATTTGATAACACTTTTATTTGCTAAAAATAGTTATAAACTAATGAAATTTGTGGAGTAAAGTACAGTTAAATTTAATAAATATTGTTACAACAATAAGGAAATCAAATAAATTTCCTCAACGTTTTAAGTAAAAAAAAAAAACAAAAAAATAAACTATTAAAATGCAACGCAAAAGAAGAAAATTTCTAGGTGATGATTTCGATCATAAATGGAGAATGTGAATAAAAAGTGAATTTGATTATGTTGTCCTAAATATTTTCAATAAACAAAAGAAACGTAGTGAAATTAATAAAACACTGCTTAGATAAGAACAAAAACAAAATACTAAAACTAATTATTCATAACAAGTTAGCAAACAAAAAGAAAAACAATTTATTAATATAACAAAGACTGTAATAACAAGAAACAACAAAAAGTCCAATAAACCTTCCACCTTAAAAAGGCCTTCGTAAATTTTCTATAAAAACTATTCAATTAAATATAGAATAGAAGTAACAAACCACGTCTTCAATATGAGAGGTATTGAGGGTAAAGTCGTTATTTTAGGCTCTAGAGGTAAGTCGCAGAAGAATTCATTTATATTTTAACAATCATATTTGTTGATTCATTTCGATTCATTCATAAAAAGCTGAAAAATATATTAATTTCATTGTAGCTTATTTATTTCATGGTACCATCATCACATATATTTTGTCAACAAAAATCGATAAGATTTCTAGCTTGCCTATCCGTCTGTCGGTGGCTTTAACCTTGAAGAAATCATTCATGCTTCTTAATCTATTTTATTTTTTTTTTTTTTTGCATACAACCATCTTGTCCCTTCTATATACTATACAAGGCGATGTTATTATATTTTTGTTCGTTTGCAATTTTTTGTAAACATGGATTTCGTGGGGGGTAAATTTTTGTTTTTATAAAAAACCCCTTTACCCTACAATGTATTGGTTGGTAGTTTGAGTTTTATTACTTAATATAATTTCTAAAGAAAATGCTCAAATATGTTTTCATAATTAACAATTAATAAAATTAGCATAACGTTGGTGAGTTGACAAAAAATCCTATGAGTAATTTTTTGAAATTTTTCATTGAACCATGCGAAATCTATCCATATGCCATTTGCCCCAACGTTTTAATATTGTAAATATTATACAAGAATTAAATTGTTTATCGCTCCCCCTAAAAGTTGTTTGAATATATATGTATATGGATTTTCGTCAATGGACCTAGGTTATGTATTGCATCATGTTACTTTATCTTTTAAAGAAAATTCAAAACTGTTGGGTTTTATTTTTAGAACATCTGCCAACATTTTGGACGGTATGTTATCAAAAATTATAAAAATATATGCTTTTTGAAGAAGTAATTGTCATAACATTTTAATACGAATTAATTATTGTATTATGTTTTTTTTTTTTTTCAATTAAAAACTATAAAATATAACCACAAAGTAATATAATTGAAAAAGACCATAGTGCATTACATTAAAATTTGTTATATTGAATTAACAAATATTGTTTTTAGCTTAAACCATAGTCCGTCCGCCTGACTTTACATCAATAACTAAAATTTCAGATAATCTATAGGTCGCTGTTTTAAAGATAACCAAGTTTTGCGCATTTAAAT
>MINK01172673.1:0-12588 GCA_001735545.1 Phormia regina
GTTATTTACCGAATTTTGTGATTTTAAAAACTGCTTTTGAAAGCAAAAAGTAAGCAAACGAAACTTTAACTAATTTGTTTTAGTTAATTGCATACACTGAGTGGCAGGTAGGCAGGCATCCAGCCAGCCAGACACACAAGCTGTCAAAAAGAGCAGACGTAGCTAAGAAAAAATCACAAAAATATTTAATAAGATTATCCTAATTTTTATAATCTCTTTTACTGCATTTATCTCATATTCAATTTTACTTTTACATTTGAAGTGAATAAAAATGCGTTTTAAAAAATCTTAAACAGTAAACAATATTATTTAAAGATATTTACTAAAGATATAGTGCAGTTCTTTTGTTCTTTCATTATATTTAAACATATTTCATCTTTATTTTCATCTTATGGCATTATAGTTTATTGACCAAAAAAGGAATAAAAGCAAATAAATATAAAGATTTTTTTATTTTTCTCTCTAGCAAACAAAAGCCAGCTTCTTCTTAATATTTAATAAAAGTGGTGCAATACAAAACAGTACAGTGAAGCAGAAAGAGAGGGAGATAAAGTGCAATTAAACATTACACATGTTAAATGTTTTACAACAGATTCATAAATAGATAGGACTGTAAGACAGGAAGTGAGAGAGTAGATATAATATAACTCTACATATACAACATTTTATATTTAATAAATGCAGTTTTTAATCCTTATCTTAGTAAAATAACATAAGAATGAAATACAAGTCACATTCTTCCTTTTTTTTTGTTTTGCCTTTTTTGAAATTTTATTTTTGTTTATTTTTATTCATACAAATAAACACATTTATGCACGCAGGCAGTCTGGTAATGAACGAACATGAAATATAATAAAATATATTTATTTATATAAATGAAATGAGTAAAATATAAATTACAAAACTTGGTAGGAGTTACATACACACATACACACATATATGCATTCTGTTGATGCTAACTTATAAAAACATATGTATTGTTTTACAAAAATGTACTTACTTGTAATTATTTCTAGGGTAACCAGAAAAATAAAAGTAAATATCATAATATATTGTAAAGTTTATATAGTTATTAATTTTAATATATTTTAATGATGTCAGCACATTCTATATTAATAAAAGTATTACAAAAACTTTGTATTAATCTTAAAATGATTCTCTTATTTTAAATATATGTTAAACCTAATACCCTTTTGGCTGAAAACAGATGCATCAGTAAAAAGAAAAGAAAAAAACTATTAAAAAAAACATGCACCCAATTGCAATTACCCTTAAGCATTACTTAATTACGAACTAAAACATTGACCACAATGTCTGTACAAAGTGGTTTAAGTATATAAGTATATGTAGGTCTATATGTATTTATGTATACATATGAGTGTATGTGTTATAACAAAATAACTTATAACATACACAGCATGATGGTATGAACATTAATGTAAAATGGTTTAAAAGTTCTGTTTAAACATAAGATAATTATCCGGGAGGGTAAGAAGAAGAAAAACATGAAGGATATGCTAACGGGTGTAATGCCGGTTTTTTTTATATATTTAAGACACGAAAAAGAAATATATAATATAATAAATAGCTTGCCAATACTTCCTTAACCTATTATTAGAACAATGTCTAAGAGGATTTAATGGCAGTGATTGTCCAAAGAGTTCATTCTAATTTTTCTCAACGTTTATTTTTCGAAAAATCTTTCTAAAACTTAATTCTCTGTTAAAATTTTACTTAAAATTATATGGACATATGTTAATTTCCATTAAATATTTTCCAGCTTCAGCATTAAAATATATTTTTCTTAAAACTTTTATAAAATTTGTCAACATTTGGACAGCAGCAATAAAAAGAGTTTAAACATTATTATTCCTCTTTCTTTTTATTTAGCTCCAGCAAATCCTAACAAGTCACAATTTTAAGATGTTTTTTTCGTTTTTGACTTGATATTCTTATTTCTTTTTTTTTCACTGTTAGCAAACATTTAATGTCACTAAGAAATCATGGTTGCTCATAATGAAAATGTAAATCTTTAAAAGGATGCTCTACAAAAAAAAAAAAAAAAAAAAAAAAAAACCCTAAAAAAAAAAAAAAAAAAAAAAAATAAATAAATAAAAAATAAAAAAAGTTCAACACCCTAAAGAATTTCAATATTTTACGCAGCTTAACTTTTAACTACTTTGCATATGATTTTATTTTTTTTTTTTCTTTTACATTTGCATATATTCACAAGCGTAAATGTTAACAAATAAAAATTGTCTTTAGCAAAATTTTTTTGTTGGAAACTTGTGTATTTTGAAAATTCTTGACGCTTCGAATAATATCCATACTTATACTCGCTAACTTATATAGATAACAATAATCAACTCAAAATGTTTTTTTCTGAAATAAACGCTTATCGGAAACGGTTTAAAGATTTCTTAGATAACCGCACAAAAATAAAAAATTAAAAATCCCCAAGGGATTAGGGCCAAAATATTTAAAAAAGATTCAAAGATTTAAAATTTTCATAACAAAAAAATCGTTTCTTGGATGGATATTGATATGACACAGATGAAGCTTTTTTTCTCAATTAAACACTTATTTACCAAGATATTGATGTCTAAAGATTTTTTTTCAAACTCATAACAATAAATCGATTTTTGGATAGATATTAAAATATTTAAATATGAAGCTGTTTTCTCAATTAAAAGTTTATTTACAGTTATATCCAAGTTTAAAGACTTTTTCAATTTGTTCCATTTAAAATATAATTTTTTGGCTAGACACTGAAATGATCACAGATGAAGTTTATTTTCACCATTAGACCCTTATTTACCATAATACTGAGGTATACAGATTTTCTCTTAATTTTTATATTAGGAATGGGATTTTTCTTGAATATTGTGGCGATTACAGATGAAGTTCATAAATTAAACGCTTATTTAGAGAGTTATTGAGGTTTAAAAAAATTTTTCAAAATTTTCGTATGAAAGAGATTGAAGTGATCACAAATTATGATTATTTTTTTCATTAGACGCTAATTTATCAAGTTATTAAGGTTTAAGATTTTTTATATAAAATCTATAGATGTTTTTTTTTTTTTTTTTTCAATTAACACTTATTAACAGAGATATTGAGGTTTAAAGTGTTAGATAATTGGATATTAAATGATTACAAAGCTTGTGAGTGATCCTAAATCAAAACGGATAACAATAGGGCTTAACATCTCCAAATTTAGTAAAATTCACTAAAAGCATTGATTCTCTACGAAAACATGAAATTTCAGGCGTAATACTTATATAACATCTAATAACTTATTAACTATACCTGGTAGATCTATAGTTGTTGCTTCATATTAAAGACAAAGATATTAACTTCTGGGTATTCACTTATTCGGGTTTTCATATTAATCGGTTTATTTGACAAATAATTCTTGGAGGTTAAAATTTAATCGGTTAAAAATCAATTAAGGGAAAATTATTCGATTAACCGAATAGTTTCATTTATACATATTAGACTTATAAATACCAACAATTTTAAAATTTTACCTATTGAAATAGTTATTTATTAGTTCTTTAACCCATTAGTATTGAGCAATTGGCAATATATTTAATAAATCATTATTTTTAGTAAAACTCTTCTTAATCTCTTTGCGAAGGTTATTTTTTATTATAAATATATTATTACAAATTCAAGCATTTAAAACATTTTAATTCTTTCGTGTCAAATTTTATTTAATTAAAAAAACAAAAAAAAAAAAAAAAACGAAAGAAAAAGGTATAATCGATCAAGCCCACCATATGATACCCTAAACCATTGCATATTTGTACGAAAATTCAGGAAGGAGCCAATTATGAACACACACTTGTATTAAGTGAAATATTACGACGATATTGAGATTCACATGTGTTTAGGTTTTAATGAAACCCAAAAGGATAAGAATACTGATGAAGAGTGCAGTTGAATAGAAAATACGTATTCCATTCTACTGGTGTCTAACTATAGTTCAAAAACTCTGCTTTGGTACCGCCAAACAGAGACAACAAGATAATTTACAATTGCAAACTACTTTAACATGTATTTATTCACTTTTTGATGATTCCTGAAATTTGGTTTTAAATGGGAGCTATCGTCAAATATCGAGTGATGTTAATGAAATTTTGCGCTGTCATTTATACTTATATAAATTTTGTATGTGTCGAAAATTATATTATTAACATTATTATGGGATTTATGCGCATTAAAGTGATTTTGAAAAGAGGGGTTTATATGGGAGCTCTGGTGAACTATGGATATGGATCGTCATGAAATTTGCCACACGGATTTCTGTTTACATAAAACTTTATTTTATTAAAATATTTAATTTAAGGTAATTTTAGGTGTTAAAACTCTATTCCGGGAGAACATTTGTATGGTGGATAGGGGAAATAATGCGCTATTCATAGGCTTCATCATTGTGCAAAAAAAGTTATTTGCACCAAATTTCATCAAATTATCTCCAAAATTGCGACAAGCAAGGACAACTACCCAACCAGACGGACATGGTTAAATCGAGAAAGTAATTCCAAATTAAATGGAATACCTTAAGGTGGAAATAGGAAGAGTTTTTATCTGCGTTACAATATTCGAGATGTTGTATTTTTTGATACCTTTTTTAAACAACGATACTACCTTTAAAATATTTTAAAGTGTGTTACTTTAGTTGGTCATAATAGGACATATAAATAATAATTTAATGTATCCTCGTAAACGGCATCTTTAAAATACTTAAAAAGTATGTACTACTAAAACAACTGTTTGTTATACTTGCGCAAAATTTCATGTTGGACACTCCTTAAGTTTAGAAGTTATGTAAAAAATATAAGCTGAAGTCAAGTTTTTAATATAAAATTTTATTTATTTATTTATTTATTTATTTATTTATTTATTTATTTATTTTTTAATAAAATAAAATCTATATCTAAACGATTTTGACCTTGGAACTCTCGAAGTATATAAATGTTTTACTTGTCGTTTTCAAGTCAAGGTATTTTTCTATTAAATGAAGTAAAAATAAGTATTGTGTGATGTACACTTTAGAAGTTATGAGCAATAAAGTGTGATTACTTTTAAAAAGAAATTCAAACGAATTTTCATTTTTGAAATGTCATATTTTTGAACCGGGAAGAGTCTTTAAGCAGATTTTTTTTTGTATTCTTTTTTATATGTGATCACTTTAGGGTTTTTTGAATTTGATTGAAGTCAAATAATAAACGAAATTTTTATATTACAAAGTTAATTTTTAGAATAATTTTTGAATATTTTGGAAGCTGCCATTAACAATAAATTAATTATTACTTCACTTTGCACATGTAGATATAATATTAGTTTAAGCTACTATTAGTTGTTGTTTTTATTACATTCCTCAGAGTTTGTATCTTTAGCCTAGAAACATTTTTTATTTTTTTTAAGATTTTACCAGCCGTAGTGGGTGGAATTATTTTCATTTATTAAAAAAGGATGTTTTATATTTTAATTTAAACTTTTTTAATATTTGACCCAAATCATAGTCTGTTTTCTAAGTGTGGGATAAATTACTGTTGATGACATGAAATTAGTAAAATAATTTGTTCTATGACAAAGACATAAAAAAGTTTAAGGACTTTTTTTATTTAAATTAAAATATTATCTACTGTCGTGAGAAAAAGGTGACATAAGTCAATTAGTGTAATAATTAGAAAAAGCCTGAATAAGAATATTTCTATAAATATTAATTTCTAAATCTTTATATGAAATATTTTAGGTTTTTATTAATTTAGAGGTCTAATTATAATTAAGGTTACATATTCTAAAATATTTATCAGTAACAATCTTTTAAAAGTCTTATTTTGACTAAAATAAAAACTTTTTTTAATAAATATTACTTTTAGAATTAAGTATTTTCCAACTCTATTCCATATGGTGACAATTGGCAATTGGCTTAGTCTTCTTTATTTTATTAAGACTTTTATTTGGTTGTTTATGCGTTAAAAAATGTAAATTTTTAAATTTAGTTTTATTTTCTCATAGACAAATCCAAAAAACAACTTTTTTAATAAATTGTGCAGGCTTTTTACAAGATAAAAATGAAAATGGGAATTTATTATTACAGCAACAAATGCCAAATAACAATAGCAACAACTACTACAACAACAAAAATATCAGCAACAATAGCAATAATAATAATAATATTGTAATACAAAACAACAATGCACGTAGCAAACATATTCGCTATTAAATGGTGCGCGTAATTGAATTTTAAATTTATTGCAAATGTATTTGTATTGGTAACGGTAACAATATTTGTATTTGTATATATTATTGTATTTATAGTAGATTTTTATTCTATATCTATTTATTTGTATGTGTATTATTTTCGATTTCCTACCGTTATAAAAATAAAATAAATTATTATTCGTATAGCTTTAGTGTAAGTGAGAGAAAGAGATTAGGGGAGAGAGTGAGAGACTATAAGGACAAACAATTTTACCAAGAAAATTTTAAAAATAAAATAACACACAATAATACTTATTACTGGTATAAATAGCTTGGAAAATAAAATAAAACGAAGGAAAAAAAGTAAAAATAAAGAAAATTGAATGAAAATTCTTTTGCAATTTCATTAACTTTATAAACATCTATGATTACGTAGTTTTTTTATGATTTCCTTAAACTTACTTTGTTTAGTTTAGACTTTGAAATAAAAAACTTTTTTTTCTTAATTTTCTTTGCTCTTTGATCACTTTTCCTTGATTTTCGACTTGAAGTAAAGCAAAAGAAGAAAATAGTAAAAATAAATAAAAATCATACTATAAAATCTCATCGCACTTGTAAAGACTAAAAGAAAACATATATGACATCTTCAATTGCAATGAAATATTTTAACGATGGACATAGACACCCACACCTACATACACACACACATTTCAAAAACCAACCAGTCATTCTTTTACTAAAGTTCTTGTTGATTTTATTTTCTTTATTTTTAGTTTTTTGTCTTTATATTATGAGAAATGCATGTGTGTAAGAGTATGCGAAAAAAAGTTTCTTGATATCCAAAGTAAATATCAATGATTTTCAAAAAATGAAAAAGAAATTGAAACTACAAATATAATTGAACTCAAAACACAGAAAAATAAATGCAACGAATACTCCTTGCTGGCAATAGGATGTTCCAAAAGGCAAAGGAAATCCAAATGGTGTATTTAAAATTTCTATTTAAATGAAATGTTTCTTTTAAAGTTAATGTATTTTTTAATTAATTACATTTTAAATTTAAATATTTTTTTTTTTACTTTTTTCATTTTATGGGAAACCCTTTTTCTTACGAATAATATATAGTTTGTCTTGGTTGGAATCATAGTAGAAAGAATAGTTTTTTCTTGCAGCAAAATAACAACAAAATAAAGCAAATATATTAAATCATCTAATGGATCACTTTGTTTTTAAGACAAAGTCATACGAAAATTCTTTTTTTTTTATATATATATTTATTTTTTTCCTTTCATTGGTTATCATGATTGTCAATATATATGTAGTGTAGTGTATGTAAAGAAAATCTCTGAATTTTTTTCTAATATTAATTAAAAGAGACTTTTGAATTGAAAATTTTAAACAAATAAAATGAATATGGGAGTCTGTGAAGTGAACTAAATCTATAAACACGATACGATAGAGGCATATATAAACCTTTATAAATTAAATCAAATCTATGTATGTAGATATGTATATAATTTTAAATTATTTAAACCATACATGACGATGAAGTTCATTTCAAAAGTGGCTAAAGTTAAGCATGTTTTCAAAAATTTCAATAAATGCAGAATATTACTTTTCAAAAAACTTTCAGAAAGTTAAAAAAAGATTATTTTCGTTAAAAGAAATAAATTATAAGAAGAAAAAGTTACTCAAGGTTAAGTTATTGATTTGCGGTCCGTTAGCTTATATTTTTATTCGGTTTTGCAACTCTTTCTCAGCATAAAGTACTTCCTTCTAATAGCAATACAAAATTTTAATTTTGATTTTTTTCTGCTCTTTTTAATTCTTTTATTGCTGCAATATATTTACTTTTATTGTTATAACTTGAAGTTTCAATTTTAAAATACAATGCGATTAAACAAATTTTCAATTCGAATCTGCTTTAGATTTTTTTATATATATATATATAGGATTATATAGTTTCCCTGAGGGAAATTTATGCCAATTGTAGTAATGAAACGGTCCTTCAGTACCAGTTGAGTAGCAATTGGCACCTAACTCGTCACCAAAGTTCCAATTGAGAACCAGTTGACACAAACACACTCACAATTTAACAGTTGAGAGTCAATTTATAACAAGCTTGTTAAATGCGCAATTATCAACTCGCACGTAAAATAATCAGTGGTTGAGTGATTAACGTTAAAGACTATAAAACAAGATACTTTAGATGAGTACGAATTCGATTTTGGGTGCCGCCATCGACATTAATGAAAAATTATAAAATAAAAATAAACATAAATTTAATAAAAGAATTCAAAAAAATGTTTAAAAAGTAAAAATTGCCCCAATTTTTACCAGTGCTGTGACTTATCCTGAAACCTGTCCCAAAGGGTAAATTAGCCACCTCCAATGACAACTCCATGTAAAAGTTTTTTTTTTTTTTTTTTTTTTTTTGGAACACGAAGATTTAAAAATTTCCTTTTTAAATCTTCGATTTTTTGGAACACCACATTGGTCCTCCACTTCAATACGTTTTTCACAAATGTCCAATATCTCTTTAATGGCCTTTGCTTTGGATAATTTAGAGAAATTACATATTTTGATACAAAAACCAGACAATTGTTTGGGTACCATTCCAAAGCTTTCTTTTATAGTGACATGATGTCAAATAGAACCAAAAATATATAGTCCCATTGTGCTTTCTTAAGAAGAAAAAAAATTTTGCAAACATTCTTTGTTGTATTTTTGAGTGTTAAGATTGTTTTCAATCTAACTTTTTATGATGAACACTTCTTATAAAAATTTGACCCAATCTTTGTCAGCACCTAAACCTTATTTTAAATATTTTGAATTTTTTAAAAATACAAAAAAAAAAAAAAAAAAAAAATAAACTTTTTACAGGTTTATACTTATTTATCCTTTAGATATGTATAAGCATGAGACAAAAGGTAATAAAATTCCCTTTTGTAAATCAATTTTATAAGATACTAATTTGATGCTTGTACATGAAATACATTTTTAAATCATTAGCAACAAATACTTTGCATAATATGCAGACAAAATATTTCATATTTTATATGTATGTGTTGAAAATTTCAAAATAATTCTTATCATCGCACAATATAAATATGTATATGAGCATTTAAGTATGTGCGTAATATTATGCTTGTGTATGTCTACAATAAAAGGATTATTTTAACTAATTAACAACTTTCAATTTTCTTACAAGCTAATAAAGATAAACATCATTTTTGAGAAAAACAAAAAAAAAACAAATTCAAACACATACACACCGAAATGTATATATGTATATACACTCTCCCATATGCAATAAAATGTTTCACTTTTATGCTCTTAAGTATCCTATAAAATAACAAATCTCTCTCTCTCTTTCTCACACACACTTCAACTTTTAGCTCTTTTATTTGTTGTTTCTGCTTAACTTAAGGATATTTTAAATATTTAATTTTATTTTATTTCCTTCCGTTTCCACACACGCACACACGTCTTAGAGGAAATTTATAAAACATTTAACACATACAAAATCAAATACATTTACATACACATAAATACAGAGACGCACATTGGGAATCATGTTTAAATATGTATGTATGTTCGTATTCGTAAGTTTATAATAATTTAAATATATAAACAAAATATTATGAACATTAAAAGAGCAATCTCAAGTTTTCTGTTGTGTGTATATGTGTCAGTGGTTTGTTATATAAAAGAAATTATGCTAATTTAATGGTTTAATTTGCCTAACAATTTCTGCTAAACCTTTATCTTTAAAAAGAAAACGAAAATTTCTTATTCCTTTTTATAAATAATAATAATATTTATAAACACACACACTCACCCACTCATACAACTCAACAACACCCAGGATATAAATAAAAGACACAAAACAGCACAAAGCAAGCAACAAACATAAAAAATATCTATAAGAAGCATGAAGCAAGCAACAACGTTTCTTAGTTGTTCGTATAAAGTTAAACATTTTGCACCCTCTAGTCAAGTATTTCGTTACTTCAAACCAAAACGAAGAACAATTGACACTTGAGAACCCTTTTTATTAAAGTGCCGAATGGGTGGTAGCGATGGGTTGCTCAAAATACCAGCAGTCTATGTTTACTTTGCTTTTTTAACTTTTTAAACGCGTTTCATTGGCATGGCTTAAAGCAAACAAAACCAGGCGAGAACACTTGAGTAGAGTTTTTCTGCTAAACAAAAAAGTTAAAAAAAAACAGTTTCTATTACTTTATGCTGCTTTGCTATACCACACTTCCATTATGCTTTCACTATTGCTGACTATACTAAAGTTGCTGCTGTTTGCTTGTGTATTGGTTTTGCTGTTGCATATATCTTTTCTCTTTACTTTAGTTATTCTATTTACTAATTGTTGGTTTTTGGCTTTAGAAAAACTCACAAACTCTGAAAGATGAAGACGAGTGGAAAAAAGGCGAAAATCTTAAGAAAAACAAAGAAAACTTCATTGCGATGCATGTTGCATACTAAAAAGATCACACCACCAACAACTTTGTATATGTGCACTACAAGAAAAGGAAAGAGTTTAGTTTAAAAAGTAATAAAAAGAAAATCAAGAAAAGAAACTAAATGTTTCATAAAAAATAAATAAAAATATTAGGTAACCTAAGAAATTGCAGTTTTTGTTTTTGTTTATATCAATCCAAGTCACATCGTTAGAATTTTGCTTGCACTATAATAATTCATAATAGTAATTTAGCAAACGTCATTTGCTGTTACATAAGTATTTCACTTTACCTCTATTGGACTGATCAAAATTTCTAAAAGTAAGTTTTTTCAATGATGAAATTCTTTGAGATCACTTTCACGTATAAGTAATTTTATATTAATATGTAGCTGGAAATATTAATCATACGTCTCAGATTTGACTAATTAAAGAAGACTTTAATTTGGAAGATAAAAAAACCATTAGTCAATAAAAATTATTATTTTTATGTGATAAATTTAATCATTTTGGTTTCGTGTAAATAAAATTGAAAATGAGTCGTGATCAGAAAAAAAAATATTAAATAAATATATAAAATAACACCTTTATCACATTAAGTAGCTTAAAAATGAATTGCGAGCTTCAGTGACATGTCAAACAATAAGAAAATTATTCCGCTAGAAGCGTCAAAACGTGGTTTTAGCAGAATGAGGTGGCTCTAATGGAGAGGCCGTCCTAATTACCGGCCTTAAACCCCATTGAGCATCTCTGGAGATTCCTCAAACATAAAATTGGCAACTTTAAATCAAAAAATAAACAAAAGTTGTGGGAAAAAATTTAACAAACTGGTAGTCAATTCTGACCGAAGTAAGTGCGAATCTTATGCGATCTATGAATCTCCGTTGTCAGGAGGTTATAAAACTGAAAGGACCTTTAACCAAGTATTGAAAAAGTAATTGGAAATGATGGTAATGTTAAAAAAAAAAAAATCAAATACTTTTTCCAATACATTAAGTTTACCTATTATTTTTATCAGGCCTTTTAAAATATATATTTTTTGGCAGAACTACTTTCTAAAGCTACGTATACACGGTTGTCAGATCTGACAATGTTGGCAGAAAAATTTTCAGAAAATGTCTAACNNTTCAGAAAATATCTAACAACCGTGTTAACTTACAATTTATGTCTTGCAACGTTGTTAGAGAAAGCATTGTCAGTAAATTGTATCACAATAATATTGTTAGACATCTGGCTGTTAGACATTTTCTTAATTTTTGCTTTGTCGGTTAAAATATTTGATTCCCCATTATTTTGGGAGATACGCGACCGCTAAGGTGTAATAGTAATTTTAAATTCGTGAAAACATGTATGTGGAGAATGGACCCAATTTGAATGTTCTTGTAAGTATCATCATGGAATTCTTAATTGTTTGTGAGAAGTTTTCATAGAATATATAATATATTCCGCAATATAATTCGACTTAAAGCAGAAATGTGAAATGTTAATTTTTCTTACTGAGGAAAACATAATGAAAAGATATTTATTTTTATCTAGAATTTAATGTAATTTCACAATAATATAACTAAAAGACAATGTATAATATATGCAGACAGAAGCGTAATTTTAAACTTTATATTTTACTTTAGTATTACTAGGTACTATGTGTACACAAAATCAACTTCACGAACACTGTTTGACATTCGCACAGTGGAGTTGAATATTTTTTTATAATAGATCTGTATTACCTTAACTACTGCTCGGATCAAATTGAAATGTAACGAAGTGTTGTAGAAGAGGAACCATTTTTTTTTTTTGATCCTCAATGGATTAAAAATGTGTCGTGATAGAAAGAAACTAAAATGTTTCTGATGACCTGTAAAATTTATGAACTTTAAGACCTTTGGGAGGGGAATAAG
>MINK01172674.1:3816-20738 GCA_001735545.1 Phormia regina
AAAAAAAAAAAAAAAAAAAAAAAACAGTAAAAGAGCCTGTTGATTTTAGTTTATTTTTTCCATGTGACTGGTTAGTCAAGGCTGGTTTTTAGCTTATAGTTGTTACAATTTCTATTCTTCCATTGCTGAGTAGGTTAATGATGATGTGTAGTTTTCATGTTTCATGTTTCCACACATGAAAAAAAAAAAAACTACTTGATAGAATTGAATAATATGAAATTCATATCGAGGGCTTATATACAAAACGGGCCACATGCAAAACAACAATTGTTCAGGAGAACATAAAAACTATTTCTATTTCACTCATTCATTTCACAATTTTGCAATCCGTAACACCACTCTAAAAATAAATCTGGAGATAAAAAAGCGAAATTTTGTCATTCTTGGGACCATCTTTAAACGCTAAAACTGTCAAATATCAGGAGTGTTTAAATAAAAATGATTAGTTCAAACTTAAAATTTTAAATTAAATTTTAGACAAAAAATTTCAAAAAATTCTTGTAAAAGAAATGTTGAAACAATTAAAATTGTCTTAAATTGTATATCAACAACTAAAATGTAATTAAAATGTTCAAAAATTATGTTTATTGCACGTTCAATTTAATTCATTGTTTTCTTAGAAATTGCTTTTGATATCTACGATATTTTGTTTATAACAACGAAATCTAGGTTATGGTGCACAAACTTCCTTCATAAAGTGTTAATTTGTGTATATTCCGAGTGTTCTCTAAGCTTTCAAAAAAGCTTAAAAATCCTTTTTTCTTCAGACTGCATTCAGATAACACAATTTTTATGAGATATGTTCAGATCCTAATTTAGAACGTTTAAAAATAAATTCATTTTTATTTGTACATCGAATAAAAACCGTTTTGCATAGACCGTTTTGCCTTAAAAGTATATATTGTTTGGGAAAAACTTTATGTTAGAGTAAAATTTTGGTTCCAAAATTAACACCATGAGTCTGACGCAAAAACAAAATGGTAGTCTTCATGCAGCTCGTTTGGAACATAAGCCTATCGAGGGCTTATATTTCAAACGGAAATATGTGGGATTTAAAAAATTGTAATTTTCTTTAGAAGAAATAATGTCCATTTTAAAAATAACTCACATATAAATTATAAACGAATTATGCAATTTCATGAAGTTTCTTTAAATTTGGAATGCAGAATTAATATTTTTGCTTTTATAAATAACTTACACTTAATTTTTCTCTAAGTGTATAAGTATGCAGGGTTATAATTAATAAGGTTAGTTATAAAATATGTCCTATTTAAAAATGACTCTTTTTTAACCAATTTACTCATAATTTGCTTTAAATATACCTTAATCTGCAAATATTCATACGTCCTAATTACTTGAGACATTTTTTATTCACAAGTACTCATGAACCTTTATGCAGATACATATATATTTTCATATATTCATGTTCGTAATACATATAACATTTTTATTATAAACCTTTAACTTATAATCAAATTTAAACAAAAAATATATATTTAATGTCAGTTGCCTTGATACAACATCTTTTAAAATTTTTTGTTAATTAATTAATTAACATTTTTTATATTCATGTAAATTATCAAAATTTTATTATTAGCATATATATGTTATGAATTTCCACCATTGAATTTCCACCATTGAAAAATTATACAAATTTGAAACTTTAAACTTAAATTTATAATTTATTTCTTATATGAATATAGATAAAATATAATAAAGAATAATATATAAATCCTAACCTTTTTAATAATATATATTAATAGCGATGAATAATATTTTGAAAATCATAATTACTGTTTTTTCTAATTTCCTTTCACCTCTGGATATTATATATTTATTATTGAAAATAATGATCTGTTAATTAAAATTAGTTTATATTACTTCTTACTTCCGTTAAAAAGGTATCACATCTTACCTTTTTAACGGAAACGACAACGTGAAGTTTTTATGCTTAAATTTATAACTGTGCACTCTTATAGAAAAAATATATTTTTTTAATAATTCATTTTTATTTACAATCTATCCTGAAGGATAATAAGTAAATTATATAAAGTTAAATACAGTAACATTGATTGATTATAGAAAATATGCAAATTTTAAAATTTTTAATAGATATTAATCGATAATCTTAGGAGCATTATCGCTCATTTAAAATGAAAAAAGTTATAATTAACCATAATGACAGCGATATTCTAGGGATAATCGAAAATACTACGTAAAATAATTATGTCTTTTTATGCTGTTATTGATATTTTTTATAATACTTTGCAAAAATAATAATAATAATAATAATAATAATAATAATAATAATAATAATAATAATAATCGGTTTTCTATTATTTTTCTTATTGTATTAATACATTTATTAAACATATAAGTAAAAACGAGTGATATTTTGAATAATTGTAATTCAATAAAATAATTCAAAAAATATTATTGGTAACTGAATTTAGATTTTAGATTTTTTTGTATAAAATTAGAATTGAATTTGTTAAAATATGTATTTCGTTTTTGAATAAATTTTTTTAATTTTACAAATTAAAGTGAAATCATCTTAGAATTCTCATTAATAATTTAATTAAATTTTTTTCAAAATATTTTTACCTAATCACAGCTTTTATATCTTTAATTTAAAGTACTAATATTAAAAAATAGCTTTTCTTAAAGTACTAATTTTTTATTAGTTGCCTCTAATGTCATCACTGTGTTAAAATAAAATGTTATTTAACTAATGTGAATGTGGCGTAAAGCCATTATATTAGCTACTTAAGCTATAACATTTTTGCTGAGTAAATTATTTTTCAATAATTATTCAAAGTAAAGTTTGAATTTCTAGTAACAATTTTTAATGAAAAAAATTATTATCGTCTTTTTTACAATTAACTCAGTTGTTTAATTTTGGATCAAAATTTAATAAATATGTTCAAGAAGAAATAAAATAAAAAATAAATTTTGGTATGATTTTTTTCACACATACACATTTTTATTTCATTCAATTATCTACTTGATTGATTTAATGAATTTATTAATTGGGCATTTTTTTCTGTTTTGTATTTTTTATAGTTTTTAGTAATGGATATTATAATTTTAGTAAGAGGTGCAAATTTAAACAACTGTATAAATGAATGAATTATTTTCATATATATTTGTTAATTGGTGACTTTTTTCTGTGTATAAGAAATAGTATTGAAATAACAATAACATGAAATATATTGGGTATTTATAGTTCATAAAAAAAATTAAAAAAATCTGCAACTTTTAGTACAACGATTAAAATTATTTTTTAATAATATAAATTTTAACAAAAGTTAGATGGGCTTCACATACAGCAACTTTTCTTGCCGCAATTCTGATTTCGTTGGCGAGTTTCTACTTTACTAGAAGTACGACAAAAAATGTGTTGTTTGAAACTTTGTACTAATATTTATATTGAGATTTTTAGACAAATTGTCTGAAAGCCATTCATCCAATCATAATGATTATTAAAATTTTGTAAAATAAAACTATTTACATATGCATATAAATACAACTGAAAGTATGGTTAGAAATCTTTGTAAATACCCTGACACTGACAATATTATCATTTTGAAATTTACCTATAATTAGTAACTTTTTAATAAAGATTTCCAGTCATTTTTAAACATTTATCATGGCATCATGCATGACTTTGCTTTAAAAAATTTTTTCCTTTGCATTCATGCAAAGTTAAACAAACATTTAAAGATATAGTATTAATAATCGTTTACATTTGTATAATTTAGTCATTGTTTATTTTTCTTCTTCTTTTTCTTTAATAAACAAACATTCATATGCAGACGACAAATTGTTAAATGTCAGTTTTGTTTTATTATTTTTTTCTTCTTTATTTCTATTCAAGAGGAGGAGTCATGTGAACTTTAAACAAAAAACCCCCAGAAAAGAAAAATTAAATACAAATAAATAAAAGTTTTGTTTAACATTTAACTAAAATAAACTTTATGAATTAGTAAGAAACATTAATTAGTGGGGAGGCAATTTGAAAGAGTTATATTGTATAAAAAGTGAAAGGGGGTTTGTAGGCTTTTTAGCAACTTATGCCTTTAATTTTGTTATTTTTAACATCTTCAGTAGCTTATAGCAAATAGACAGCCTTCAAAATCATATAAAAAAAAAAAACTAACCTTTTAATTTCCTACCTGTCCCTGGAAAATTGATGGATAAACAAACCTTCATACCATGTTGTTGACCCTGCATGTTTACCAAATAATTGCTATTAGTTCTTTTTCTATATCTCTCAACAATTTTGTAATAAAAGTGTTTCAATTTTATCATCAATTCCAAAATAAAGCAAAATAGGTAACAATTCAATATAGGGTAGGGACGAATCGTATAAACACTACCTCAAGTTTTTTTTTCACATTTCATTATAAGTACAAACTCAGAACTAATGTTTTAGATCGAACTAAATACCACATATTATTAAATATTATTATTTTTTTCTTCAAATAGTTTTTATCTGATCTCTTGTCTTGTATATGTTACAAAGGAATTAACCTAATCAATATACCCACTCAATATATTTGATAATTTATGTTGGTATATATGTATGTAGAGAAAAAATGAACCAGGAAATATATTCATTTTTATATAGGGTTATACAACAAAATTCCACTTACCCACATATAAGCCCAATTTACTTTCACACGCACTCATACAAACATTCCCATAAAAATTCGATGAGAAAAACCCCCAGTAAATTTCATTCTCCAGAGTGAGAGAGAGGGAGGAGAGGTTATTAAAGAAAAAAGAGAATGTTTGTTAATGCGCAGGAATATGTTTACAAAAATTGATTTTGTTTGCCAAAACAAAATCCCGAAAATAAAATGAACACCTGGAAAGAGAGGAGATAGTGGAAAAAATAATGATAAATAAATACAAAAGAAAACAAAAATATAAAAGAGTGGAGTATTATTGATAAGGGTAATTCATACCCCTATAACCACAAAGAATGGAAAATGGGGATGTTTAAAATAGAGGGACAACGAAGGTGGTAAATAAAAGAAAATTTGATAAAATTTAAGGAAATATAAATAAGAATGAACATATAAAGAAAAATAACAATAAAAGTAATAAAAAACTGTTTAAGGGTAAGAAAAAGTTAAAAGAATGAAATATTAATATAAAAACAAAATTGTTTTAATGATTTTCAAAATTATTTTAAAATCACAAGTTGGACAAAAAATTTATTAAAATTTTATCAAAATATCTTGAAAGTTAAATTATTATTGAATCGCTTAATACTATATTAAAAAAGATATCGTTGTTCCTATATTTAGGACAAAAGAGGACAAAAGATATCAATGTCCTCATCTGAAATGTAAATTAACCTTAAGTTACTGTTTTGTCAAAATTTTTTTTTATTTCAAAATACAAAATCTATATTTAATCCCAATATAATTTTAACAGTTTTTAAATCTCTAAAGAGAAGCTGTTAATATCATAGCACTCTTTTTAAATGTTGAACCATATTTTGATACTCAATGTTATTGTTTAAAACTTCAATGTAAAGTAATGAGCAGGGAAACCATAATATGCAATTGCATATTTTTTCCTGGACATTGAATGAAGCCATTGATAAAATATTTATCCGTTTCAGAACAAATAAACCTTTTTGGCATTGATTTGTTAGCGCATATTTTACCCTTAAAGGCATATTTTTGCATTTGGTGGTTTTTAGTGCATATTTGTAGCATATTTTCTTATTTTTAGGGCATAAATGACTCTTTTAGAGCATATTTTTTTACATTTTATGAATATTTTTTATAGCTCATGAAATTTACTTCAAATTTGATTTTAGAAAAAATTAACTCTAATTCTAACAACAAGATTGAAGATATGATTAATATTAATGTTGAAAAAAGAATATATTTTTTAATGAAAGCTTATCGACCATCAACTACAAAAATGTGCCGTAAATAAAACTTTACAGAGAAAGAATTTTTGTGATTGTTTTCAAATGACACTTTCACGTCGTTTTCTAAATGATCTAAATGATTTTAAATTATACATTTTCATCAAAACAGGAATTTTGAAAATGTTGTCGGTTGAGATATTCTGGCCCTCAGGGATCGATATGATAATTTTAATAATTTCTGAACTAAAAACATTGTTTCAAACTAGATGGGTAAGAAAATAGAAGATTAATTAGTTTTTATGAGATAGGGTTGATCTATTAAAGTTTTGCCTTGTTTTATAAAATTTAGTTATTAATAAACCCTTTATTTGTTTAAATGTAAAACATAATTCTGTTAAAAAATTATAAAAAAAAATATTTTTTACGTGCATATTTTTGCGTTTTTAAAGCATATTTTTTGTTTTTTACTGAATATTTAATGCGCACAACACTCATTATTTTAGAGCATATTATGGTTTCCCTGGTAATGAGTAATGAATGGATTTGATCATATTTTCACAATTCAAAATTTTTATATTTAATTTTGATAGAAGTTTTAAATATTCTAAAGTAATAAGTTTCGAACGCAAAAGGTCCAAATCTTGCGATATTTTACTCATGTTTTATTTTGATATATGGATATTTAATAGAGCCCATATATATAAATTTGATATTAAAAAAAAAAAAAATAAAATAATGTTAAAATTTTATAACTGAAAACACATATTAAATTTTAATATTATTTTTGAACAAAATTGAATTTTTAGTATGAATTTAGTATTCATGTAAATCGTTTTTGTTTTTTAAAAAATTGTATAGAATTTTTTCAAAGTTTGGTAAAGGGATTTGGAAAAGTGTTGGTCTTCTTAGCTTACATTTGGTATCCATATTGGAATAATATGAATCTTGGTAAATATTTTATATATTTTTTCGGAAGTTATGTATGCTTCGATTCTAAATAAATTACTCCAATTCAGTTGTCAGCACAGATTTTGAATAAAGGAAATATTATTATAAATGACATTTTTGGAGTTCCAACTTTATTGTGCTTAGTCCTTTAATCTCTTGCATCATAAATCAAAAATTTTTTCTAAAACAAATATTCATTGAGAAAACAATTTTTCTCTAAAAGTTTATAAAATAAAATTCTTAAAAGCATTTTCCAAAAATTCTTGTATTTTTGGTCAAAAATAAACCAGGCACAAGTGTTTATAACTTTTATACCAATTTAAAAGAAATGTCATCACAAGAAAATCAATAAAATGCATTTATGGTTTATAACATGCAATGATAATTAAAAATATATTACACACACTCTCTGTGACACTCCACTTTACACCCATCCATCACACATTCATACAGGCATAAATAAAAAACTCATACAAATACAGTACACATGTATGAATGTAAAAAAAAAAAATAATTATAATTTTATTCTTTATTGTAGAGAATAAAGTTTTAATATGAATGACGGTCGACTGTTTTTTTTTTTATTTTTTAAGTATTTGGGGGTCATAAAATATCAAGTCTTGGCATTAAAGCAGGTGTTTTTTAAAGAAATTTTACAGTGGTATTAAGGGGTGGGTGTGCTAGTATTTAAGAAAAAAATGTTTTTAATTTTATTTAATTAAAATAATTTTTGTATTAAGATACTAAGTGTAAACAATCTTTTGAGTTACTTCTTTGTTAATCTTCCAGTTTCACTCCCCTAAAATTTGTTTTAAAATAATCATTAATTTAGACCTGTTCATATTGTTTTATTTAGCAAATAAACTCTCAAGTTTTTATTTCAACCACTTTCTATAAAAATGAAACAAGTTCAATGAACTAAGATTTTTTTTAAACCTACATATGTATTTTATTTTATACTAAAAAAAAATTCTAATATTTTTATAAAGAATTTATAAAATATATAAACAAATTAAAAAAAAAAAAAACATAATTTCAAGTAAACACACTAAAAGATCCCTGTCTCCCTATTCCCGCCTTCTGATTTCATTACAAAGAGATATGATTTTTATACAATTAAATCACTTTTTAATTAAAAGCTATTTTATATATTTTTTTTGTTTTTAATAACGAATGAAATATATATTTTTTTATTAAAAAATATATAGGTAACATAATAAAATGTCAATGGCTTGTGTTTTTGGCCAATTTTTTTATTTGACAAATTTCTTTAAATATATATATACATAAGTAATTGAGTTTTGTTTTCATTTTTAAATGAAATGCGCAATAAATTTTATTTTAAAAATATTTTGAAATTCTTAAACACGTAGGTATGTGTTTATTTATTTCAAATATAATGTTGTGAAAAAAAAAACATGAATTACTAAAGAAAATTTCTTACATAATTTTTATATGTTTGCTTAGTTGTAGGTAAATACAAAAATATTATATTAAAAAAAAAAAAAAATAATAGAAAGTACACTGAAAAATTTTTAAAAAGTTTAAGAATAATCCACTTAATATTTTGATAATAAACAAATAAAGTTTTGTGTTACTAAATTATTACATTAAAATATTTTAATGAAATTAATAATTATTTTAAGTATTTGGTTTCGCAGAATGATTTGTTTAAAAATAATTATATTTTTTTAAGAAAGTTTCAGGAATCCAAATTAATTTTATTTTATCTTTTTGTTTTTTAATTTTGTTAAACAAATTTTAAGATTTTTTAAAATAAATTGGAAAAGTTCTAGACATCTCCGATTTCAATGAAATTAATTTGGATGCGTTTCCGAACTATGAAATTTCAGGACTATGTTTACTTTAGGTTCGTAAATATGACCTTTTAAAAAACGAAAAAACATTTAAAAACTTTACAAATGAATACCTATTTAACTTCTAATAAATATACCCGATAGATCATCAGTAGTTGCTGCATATTAAAGACAAAAATATTACCTTCATAACGATATATACATAGTTTTTTTATATCAAAAGTTCAAAGGTCAAAGTTGCAGATAAAAAATTAAAACTATTAAATCTCAAAATCCGGTATTTTAAAAATTCCTAAAAATATTATATATTGTTGACATAACTTTTCACCATGTGGTAAAATTTCAAGTTGGAGTCTAATTTAGTTTAGGAGTTATGAACAAAAATAAAATTCTATTATTAACAACTCCTAATTAAAAATAAATTTTAGTGTAGCTTTAAAAACACAGACATTACCTTTATAAAATTTAATTTCTTTAAATAATTTCAAAATAATTTTGTTAAATATTTTAAATTTTACATATAAAAAAATGTGATTTTTTCTATATTTTCCTCAATAACTGCTAAACCAATAGAGGCTCTAACTTGAAATTTGGTACAAATATAGAGACCAGTTTCATTATCAATATATGTATTTTCTTAAGAATTGTAAAATACCGTTTTTTAAGATATTTAGCTTTAATCTTTATATTATCAATATTAACCTTTGAACTTTCGAAGTATATAAACGCTTTACTTGTCCCTTTAAAGTCAATGTGTTTTTCTATTAAATGAAATAGAAATAAGAATTGTACAATGAATATTTTAAAAGTTATCAACAACAAAGTGTGATTACTATTGGAAATAAATTCGACCGCTTTATTATTCTTTACCCAGAAAAATTGTGATTTGAGTATCCTTTGCAATACTTAATATCTGTAGTGAACTTCATTGTAATCGGAGATATCTAATCCAATTTTTTTTTACACAAGTCAAAAATTTTCTGAGTAATGAATCCTCCCGGTCCAAAAATATGGTATTTCAAAAATCAAAAAGTGTTTGAATCTTTTGCAAAAGTAATCACACTTTATTCCTAATAACTTCTAAAATATACATTGTACAATTCTTATTATTATTTCATTTAATATAAAAACTCATTGACTCTAAAAGGACAAGTAAAACATTTATATACTTCGAAAGTTCAAAGGCCAAAATTGATAATATAAATATTAAATCTTAATATATCAAAAAACTATATTTAAATTTCTTTAAAAATATATTGATTGTGTAAGTCTTATTTTGAACTTTGAACTTTCGATCTAAAGTAACTCACTATATACCATTTTTAAGGTGATGTCCTTGTTTTTAAAACTACACTAAAATTAACTTTTTATTTTCTATAGCTTTGGTGTTACAAACAATTTGATTTTATTTTTGTCCATAACTCCTAAACCTACCGGATTTTGAGATATAATTGTTTTAATTTTTTTATCTCCAACTTTGGCCTTTGAATTTTTTTGAAATGAAAACATGACGGATATATTCTGGATCCTATCTCCAATACCTTAAAATAAGTAAATAATGAACTATTATAAGAATAGAGTTATTTTACGGTAATAACATTTAGCTAGTAAGTGATAAGTAAATATAAAAAAATATCTGCAATGCAAATAAAAATTATTAAATGTAATATCGAGGGTCTAAAATTTATTTCCACTATTTGAGAATAAATATTTTAAAAATTGCTTAAAAATAGATTATTTTCGAATATTTAAATTAAAAGCTTTCAAGTTGTTTGTTTATATACATATGTAGAATTGAATAATGTGTTCTACAAATTACGGTTTTATAGCTTAAACAAAAAGTCGATTTTACGACTTTTCGACTTTTTTCGACTCTTGACAATTTTTTGTTATTTTTCTTATAAAACAAATTTATACAATGAAAGCGCAAAAGTACTATTACCATACGATAGATTTGATGATGTATGAATATATAAATTAAAGCTGCTAATAAACTATTCCTTTTAAATAGAATAATTTATTAAACTATTTCCGACTATTTTCGTTTTTTCGACTATTTTTGATTTTTTTCGACTTTTTGATATTAATCGACTACCTAAGTCGATTTGATATCCTCTACTATAAATACTGAAAAAGCAGCTTACGATTAAACGAAAGATCATCATTCGATAGATAGATAGATAGATAGATAGATAGATAGATAGATAGATATATAGATAGATATATTGCACAGTGAAACTAAATCAACATATTATTAAATTAATTATGTAATTTTTAATCGGAGGTTTAATTTTATGATCCTAGTGTATGTCAAAGATGTTTTATGGAAGACTATTTGTATGTACGATAATATGTAATATTTTTATTGATATCTCAATCTATGTAGTAGCATTCAGATAGATTAACTTTAAATACATTATTTATTTAATTTTTAATTTCAATATTTCTTATCTTTAATGTCATTTGCATTGTATTTTATAATAATTTATAATAATAAAAAAATATAATAAAATTTATGCGTTTTTATTTGTTTGAAAAATTGAATTAACTTTGGATTTGATATAATTAATTTTTTTACTTTATTCTATGCAAACATTCGATCATAAATCGAATTCATTTGATAAAAAGTTAATTAATAAAAATTAATTATTTTGGCAAAATCCTTATTTGGCTTTGTATTGTTTTATTGAAATAAAATAAAATTTAAAATGAATAAAATTAATTAAAAATTCTATTAATATAAGAAATTCCCTATTTGTTTAAAATTATTATCTACGTCAAAAATCTAAATGAAAATTAAATTAATTAAATATATATTTTTTAATTAAATGAATTAAATTAATGTCAATATAAATAGTATTTGATATAATAAAGAATATAGTTTTTTTTTTATTATTACTATTTTCATTGATTTAATTAAAACAGCTTTTAAAGTTTTTTTAGTTTTTAAAATTTTTGTACTTCAATAATTTTTTAATTGAATGAATAATTTTAATAATTAATAAAACTACATATTTAATATACATATATCTTGCGTAGTTGCTTACAAATGGACTTTATATTTAGATACATAGTTTGGTCTCAAATTTGTTGTTCCCTAGATGGGCTAATTTTCGCGCGTGTTTTGATTTTTTAGTGTATTTTTTTTTTCTTTCTAATTTTTGACAATGGAAAGAAACTACACATTTGTATATGTATTTGTTTATAAACAAATTTTTAGTGTTTATTTACATTTTTGCTACAAAAAGGTGGGACACGTGTTTATGTTTACTATTTATTTATTTATAAAAAAAAAATCCCAAAAAAACATCATAATTTGAACAAAAGATTAGATAAAAACTATTTGTTTATAATAAATGGGAATGATGAAAGTGTGTGATTGTTTGTTTAATATTTATAAATATTTTTAGAATATTAAAATAAAAATGATTGATTATAAATTATGCCTATAGATAAAATAAAGGGTGCTATAGATGTTTATTTTTAGAAAAAAAGTAGTTGTGTTTAAAAAATAAAAACATTTTTAAATTTTTTTTATAATAACGATTTTTTTTTGTGGATTTTATTTTAAATATTTCATTTTTAAAAAACTACAGTTAAATAATATTTTTTATTTACACCACTGTGCAACCTAGAATACAATTCATTTATTATATATATGTATGTATTTGTTTATTTATTTCCTTACGTTTTTGCATTTTAATATTTTTCCATTTGCAATTTTTATTCTATAAAAACACACACAAGTTCTCGTACACAATGATTTTTAAAATTTATTTTATTTGAAAAATTTTTATAGTTTTGTTCGTTGTTTGCAAAAAAATAATTATTATTGAAACTACACAAAAGGAATGCATGTATTTGAATTTGGAGTGAAACGTATAGTCAAACAGTCAGTCATTAAGTTGAATGGTTTGTTGTTTGTATTTAAATATTTATGGGTTTCTATAAAACTATTTATTTAAAATAATTGTATGTGTATGAATACTTAATAAAATATTTATAATATTTCTAATTTTTGTTTGTTTTAAATTTTACACGTATTCCATTCATGTCGTTAGACTTTTATTAGAATTTCATTTTCAATTGCAAATTTTTATATGTAAATGGTTGATATTGATGTTGTAGAAATATATTATAGAAATTTATATTATTTAATAATTGTTGCTGTTATTTAATTAATTTTCAAGATTACTTAAAAAGTTTTAATAGTAAGAATAACAATTGCAATTTGTGTTTTAATAAATATTAAAACAAAATGAAGAAATAAAATCGGCTAAAAATATTGGCACGTGTGCCAAAATGTATAAAAAATATTTTTTTTTATTCTGAAAGTAATATCCCTAGTGGGAAGAGAACTGACACAAAACATGTCATGGGATTGGTCCAAAGTGACAAGGACCGTTTCAAGTTCTAATACTTTGTATGAGTTGGACCTGTCCCTTTCACATGGCGTTGGCCTAGGAGGGTGAAATTCACCCTTTTTAACCAGTTTTGTCACAGGTCACAGAACTAAATATAATACAATTTTGTAAAAACAAATAGAAAATTGTTTTATTTTTTTATATTTTCTATGTTAATGACGATGGCGGCATACCGACTAGAACCCAGTTTACTTTTACTTATTTCATGTATTATAGTCTTACACACTTATCATTCAGTCACAGATTGTTATTGCGCGTGAGTTGCTCATTACCTCTCACTCATTAAACTGGTTCCCAACTGGAACTTTTATGACTGTTAGGTGTCCATTGGTACTTAACAGGAACTTTGGTGGCTATTAGGTGTCAATTGATATTCAACTGGTTCTAAAGGACCAGACATATTACACCAATTGCTAACAAATTCCCGCTGGGATATTTTAATTAGTATTTTATTAAAAGTAAAATTGTGGATTGTTTCTATATAAATGAAGAATTCAACGCTATTAAAATTATGAAATTATTTTCGAATTCATAATAACTATCAATCATTAGCAGGGAAACCACAATATGCTCTAAAAATTTTTTATGCTCATTAAATATGCAGTAGAAAACGAAAATATGCTCTAAAAACGATAAAATATGCATTTAAAAAACAACGGTTTTTTAATTTTTCAAAAAATATCATATTGATCTCTGACCACCGATATATCGTAACCGACAACATTTTCGAAGTTTATTTAGGGCATCTGTCAAAATTTCATTAATATATCATGTGTCATTTCAGAATTATAGCGAAAGCAATTTTATCCTAAGTGAAATTTTCCTACATGAAAACAATTACAAAAATATTTCTTTTTTAAAGTTTTGTTTACTGCACATTTTTGCGATTAATTTATAATTTTTAATGTTTTTGCTATAAGATATTTTTTTCAATGTTAAAATGGTATCCATTAAATTTAATTTTAAAATTTATTATTATTTTTTTTTTCATTTTTTTTTTTTAATTAAAATTGAAAAACATATTATGAGATAACAAATTATTAAAACATTATCTAAAAGCGTTAAATAAATATGCCATAAAAATTACAAAATATGCTATAAATATGCACTAAAAATTGCCAAATGCAAAAATATGCCAAAAAAATTAAATATACAAAAATATGCACTGACAAATCTATGCCAAAATGATTTATTTGTTATGAAACGGATAAATATTGTACCAATGGATTCATTCAACGTCCAAGAAAAAGACATGCAACTGCATATTTTGGTTTCCCTGGTCATTAATTATTTTGAGATGAAAAAAGACAAGTCACTTTTGAGGTAAGCTTTTGTATATTTAATCATTTAAAATTTACAAATCGCGATTAATCTTTAGAACTAAATTCAATTCCAAAAATTAGGAATTTTATAACTATTATTAACATGTATCCGAATTAGGGTTGCTAGTTGGGCTGTATTCGGGTAGATTATCCAGTATTTTTTTATTTTTGTCCAATATCCAGTCAAAATACAATTTGTCCAGCTAAATAAAATAAGGGTTTAATACCGAATACTTGGTTTTAAATTTTAATAATAATTAATGCAAACTTAAAGATAAAACTTATAATCGAGGATCTAAAATTTCTTTAATATTTTTTTTTTTTTTTTGTGTGATTAAAAAGATAATATATACTTGTGTTTACTTTCTTTTTTTGATACTTAATATTGTAAAATAATTACATTGAGATTTTAATGTTTATCGTTATTCAAATATATTGGATAAAATACAACTCTGTATAAAGATAATTAATTAAAATACAACTCTGTATAAAGATAATAAAAAATAATTTCTGCATAATTCTTTGCCAGCGTCTGATATTGAATAAACAACGTAATTAGCTAAAAAGCTACCAAAGAATAAATAGTGACATATTATATAAATATTAAATATATTGAAAATTATGTCTTCTTTTTAATAAAAATTACATTTTTAAATCGGTTACCATGTTTCAAATTGAAAAATATTTCCAAATACAAATCATAAGTAAAAAATGTGCAAAAATACCTGTTTAATAAATATCCAGCTTTTTTTACCAAAATCCATCTTTCCCCCTTTATAAATCTAGATCTGGCAACCCTAATCTTGACTAAGAAACCCCATACCTCTGAATTTTTCATTATGTAATTCTGTGTAATTGTATATTTGGCCAAAATTCTAGTTTTTTAAATTCAAAATTTACTTTCTGCATCATTTTTTTTAGTTAAAAAATGCTGAAACATATTTTTTATAAATTTGCAAAATATTAACTGCCTTATTCATATCAAAATTATCGAATTTATAAAAGCTTTATAGACAAAATTTTCATAAAAATTGGTTTAATAAAGTGTTTATAAATTTTAAAATTTTATTATGAATAAAAATACTGAAATTCCAGTTGAAACAAATTTCTTTTCATTTTACAGGTCATTAGAAAAGAAATTCAGAGCAAAGTTTTTATTTACTAAAAAGTCATTTTAAAATTGCTTTATCTTCTATATATTCCGGATTTTATTAAAACCTAATAAATAGATTCTTTTGTGAAATATTATACAAAATAATTAGATCTTTATAGTTAGCATTTGTAAGCAAAAAAGGAACACAATACGTGCAATTTTATATATTTTTTTGTTAAATACACTGGAACAAAAGTGGACTTTGAACTAATTCTATAGCACAGCAACAATAGAAACTAGTATAGAAAAAAAGACAACGCTTTATATTTTTGTATATAGACACTATAATACTATAACTATAGTAAAATGTTAGATTAGAAAAAAATCTATTTTATTGTTTATTTTATTCTAACAAAAAAATGGAGGGAAATTAGTACAGATACATAGTACTTGAACAAAAATTAGTCATTACTTGTAACATATTAATATTAAAAAAAAAAAAGAGAAAAGAAATAGATATGAACAAAGAATAAAAATCTTTG
The DNA here is from genome assembly GCA_001735545.1 of Phormia regina. Classification (NCBI taxonomy): domain Eukaryota; kingdom Metazoa; phylum Arthropoda; class Insecta; order Diptera; family Calliphoridae; genus Phormia; species Phormia regina. The sequence goes on from MINK01172674.1 coordinate 19,856, forward strand.
TTTATATTTTAGTTTAAAAGTAGCTTTTTTTATTTATGAAAAAAAAAAAAAAAACAGAAATAAAAATTTATAAGCACTTCTAGTTCAAACATAAAATAAACAAACAAAAGACATAAACAAAATCGAAAAAAAAAAATCAAATACGCAATAAGATTTCGTAAAAGTAAACGAAAGCAACAAAAAATAATAAACAGCTGATTTATATAAACAAAAAATATCACCACTACATAAGTATTAGTTTGTTTTATACAAAAACATCAAGTATAAGCATTCATACATATAAACATGCTTATGAATTTTATGCCTATATGTACAATGTATATAAACATATGTATACACATAGATACAAACAAGTATCTATGTGCTACTACTTATGTAGTATATCTATCTCTTTGCTTTTTATATTCACAGAGTCATTATTATTATATTCATTTAAACATATATTTCGTTAATATTGCTATTTCTATTTCTATTGTTTTTTTTTTTTTTTTTGTTCGTTGTTGTTTATGTTTGCTGTTATTGTATTTTCTAGTATTGCAAATGTATGTCATGAGCGTCATTGTTTTGTTAGGCTATTAGTCAGCCAGTCAGTCAACCATCTAGTCAAGTCGGTCAGTCAGTCAGTCATTTCATTTGCGTTTATGGTTGATTATCATTTGAAAGCGAACAACACAAGTCATCGAAAATACAACAACCCCCACTTTTCATCTTCTATATTCTTATTGTTGTTGGTACTTTTAGCTTTGTCTTTCAACACTTTATGTACAAACGTACGTATGAATACGTAAAATTTGTTTACAAACAAAAAAACTGTAAAAGAAAATAAAATGAAAAAATCATTTTTGTTTTTTTTTTTTTTTTTTTTGGATTCTATATTGTTTTT
>MINK01172675.1:3566-14071 GCA_001735545.1 Phormia regina
AGGATCGAAAATTACTCTAAACTAACAAAAAAAAGGAATCATAAATGACTCATCAAGAAGAGTCGCGGTAAGGTACAATTTTCTCCCGACAAAAGTATTATTTGCGATCAGAAAATGAGCGCATATTCCAGCTTTTTAATCGCGCTGAAGTATCATAAATTACTCGAATTCGATTAAAATTTTCAAAAAATGCTAGCTGGGTATACATACATATATGAACATGTAAATAATAGCATATGTCTGTATGTATATATGTATGTACGTGTGTGTTTGTGTAAAAACATTCATTAAAAATTTCCTTGTACATTTTTTTCTGTATTATACATGAGTGTTTATTTTCCTTTAACATTCGTTACAACATTCTCGCACAAAAACAATTAGTACCCGTTCACATAAATGTTGGGTTAAAGGAACAAAAAAAACAACAACAACAGCATTACAAAAATGAAGAACTCATTTTGTTGTTGTAATGCAAGTTCTCATTTTTATTTGCAACCGATTGTTAAGAATTTAAAATTACTTAGGGAACTCTTATGGGGTGGGGGGAATAAACATAAAATAGAGAAAATATTAAATATATTTTTATTTATTTAATAAAAAGGGTATTTTTTTTTTTTTAATTTTAAAGTAAATGTAGACATTTTAAATAATAAATAGATTTTTCATATAAAATATAACAGAACAAAATTTAAAGAAGATTTGAATTTTTGCAAAACACTATTTAAAAAAAAAAATAGGGAAATATCTATAAAAATAATGTTTACATGATGTAAAAAATTCATACTATGCTCATTGGTGCGCATTTTTGAAAGAAAGTAATGTTCACTTGATGTTAAATATTAAAAGTGACAGATTTTTAATTTAGTCTAAATTTAAATGAAGTCTTTTTAAAAAAATATTAAAATAATTCATTATTTACATATTGTTTACATGTTATAGAAAAATTACAAAACATATTTTTTTATTTGTTTAAGATATAAAAAACTTTGAAAGATACATAATTATATATTTTGACATTCTTTTCATAATGTGTACATAATATAAACAATTTTAAATCAATTTCTTTTTTATTTTTCTAGGTTTGAAGACAATTTAGGAAGATTTTATAATGTTTACATGATTTTTAGTAAATAATTTTTTGTTTATATAGTTTTGATTTATTTGGTGAATAACTAAATAATAATTATTAAAAGGTCATCAACTCTATATATAGTTTGGAAAACAATTTTAATCTCTATTTTTTTATGAAGACGAAGTTGAAAGATTTTATAATTTTTATATTATTTACCTATTGTTTTATTGGTGTGAACAATACAGAAATACAAAAAATTTCATAGTAATGATTAAAAAAAATCTTTTGTAGAAGAAAATGCAAAATCTTACTTATATTTACGTAGCATACACTTTATTTATATGATGTAAAAGTTTAGTAGTTTAAAAACAAAGAAAAATTCGTTTATAGAAAATTTTATAACTCCTTATATATTTTTTACATGATGTAAACTATTGAAAATCGATTTTTTTATTTAATAACATAATGTATTTTATACATTTAACGACAAAGCTTTATTTACATTTTAATATTCACATTATTTACCTATTGTTTACATGAAGTAAACCTTATATTTTTAAGGCGTATATTATTTATGTCTACTACGATATGTACATAATGTAAACAATTAAAAATTAAAATAATTTGTTTCACAATTTTGTAAAAAATGTACATGCTTTTAAAGTTATACATTATTTATCGCAAGTAAAATTTTTAGTTCTTTTTTTTTAATTTTTGACCTAAAAAAATTAATTTAAAAAAAACACCAAACACAAAAATATCAAGTAAATTTATCATATAAAACTTGCAATAAACCAGTAATGAATTCACTGCAAATCAACCAAACGCTACTTTTATTCCTTTTAACACTCACTCTCTCCCACATTGTCTCTTGCTTAATGATTTTTCTTTTCCTTAAAAAGAAAAGAATTAAAAAAATAACAATATTTTTCTGGTAAAAGAAATCCCTTGTTTGTTGTTTTTATTGAAATTGGAAGAAAACAAATTGCAATGAATTTAATCTGGGAAAAAGAGAACGGAGTGTGCAAGAGTTTGTTAAAAAAAAGGAGTAGAAATTGAGGAGTACTTAACTAGGATTGTATGTGTGTTGTTTATTTACACAACAAAAACAATCTGTTAAAAAATAAAACTACAATAAACCCATACCATAATAAAATGCAGTCACACAAACACAAACCGACCAAAACAAACAAAGAAAAATGCACAAGGGGGAAAAACGTAAAGAAAGAAAATATCTAAACAACACAATAAAGTATAATAAAAATAAAAACTAAAAGTTCATTTAATAACAGAACGTAAGAGATAAAACAATATACAGTGGAACCGAAGAAAAAATTTTTGATAATAAACAACTGCTGGTGTGATAACATAAGATCAGTTACAGAGTATCAAACGCGACTTCCTCAAGTATGTACAGGTTTCACAAAATTATAAAAATGTTAAAAAAAATTGTTGGTAAAGCTTTTTTTCACCTATTCAAGGAAGTCAACTTTGACACCCTATAGCTTATCTCGTATTGCCACAGGGTGAATATAAAATATTTTTTCTAGAAGCCTAAGTCTTCCTTTACAATTCTTCCATACATTTCAATTCTATCCGACTAATAGTTTAGAAGTTACATTTTTTTTTTTCAAAAATATTGCTTTTAGTCTCACTGTGCAAAAGAAAGAAACAAAACATTATTTTTGCAGAAAAAAATTACTTTTTGTAAACTATTTCTTTTCTTTATGTTTATTTTTATTTTTATGTGTGTTTCTTTTTCCCTTTATTTTTCTTTCTTCTGAATAGTCGTCTCCTTTTTTTACTTAAGACAGGATTTAAGGTTTTTAATATGACTCATTGTTTACATGTATATGTGTGTGTGTGTTTGTAATGTATTTTGATTATTTGTTTTCAACAGTGTGTCGTTAGTATGTAGTCGTTGTTGTTCCTTTTTTTGTGGGGTGTTTGTTTTTGTAATGTTTTTTTTTTTAACTTCTTTTTCGTTTTTGTTATTTTTGTTACAAAAACATGACCAAGTGCTTAAATTCCTTTCCGACACTTTTATTAGCTCGTTGAATATGTATGTACGTATGTTAACGTCTGTGACAACAACAATAAAATGTAAAAAAGCAACAAAATAAAAACAAGAAATTAAGGAAGAATGACAAAAAGGAACAAAAAGAAAAATAGTCAACGCAATATGGCTGTTACTTGAAGTACATACATACATACATATACACAGACATATTTCTACAGTTTTATATACTAAAGACAATATCAACTTTTTAACTGTTTACACTTTGTATTACTTTAGAGTGATAAAGGAGACAATTAATTTATTTTATTTTTTAAAACAAAAGACACAAATGGATATAAAATTTATTTTTTAATATATTAAAATTGTCAACAGTTTACATATGTACATATATTTATATATGTCAGACATTTGATAATATTTTCTGATCTTTTAACAGAAAAAGGAAAAATTGTCCATTTCTATATCCTTAGATAATACATTGATTAATTAGTTTAAACTTTTTGGTGGCTTTTTATCTATTATTTTGTCTTTTAAATGACAATATCAATAAACAAAATTTTTAGATCACCGACAGTAAACGAAACTGTAGGATGTTAAACAAATAGGGTATTTTACACACACACACAGACGCATATACTTTCCTCGAAAACTGTAAGACAAACAATAAACAGAAAACAAAACACAAAACAAAGTAAAATAAAGTGTGTATTAAAAACAAAAAAGGGGTTATTGACTTCCTGTAATGAAATGAGTCAGGATATGAAAAAGGAAAACTTAAGAGTCACGCAAATAAACTGTCAGTAAATTATTTTTATTTCTTTCAGGGATTCTTTTTTATTTTATTATTATTTTTTCTGGAATACTTGAAGCTTTTTTAAGAATTTTATATAACAAATCAACAGTTATTTTAATGAGTTTCGTTTCAAAATAAAACCACATTTGTTTTCATTATGAAAACGGGGTTGAAAGGACTTGAGATATATTTTCAAAATAGAAAATTTTAAATATTAAAATGCATTGCGTATTATTAATGTAATTTTATGTGTTAGTTATCCATATGCCCGTAAAGTAAGTCCAAACAAAATTTTCTATTTCTATATTCAGTGCGAATTTTCGATAATTTTGCATCAGAAGGAACTTTAATAAAATTATCTATAAAATAAATCTAAAAAATAATTTCCGACAACAAAAAATTTTACTAAAAGTTTCTATCAAAAAATTTATCGAAAATTGTCTATGAAAATAAAATTTATGAGACAATATCTTTAAAAGATAATTCAACAAAAATTTTGTATAAAAAAAAAAAAAAAAAAAACTTATCAAAAATTTTCCTTATAAGAGAATTTATAAAAAAAAAAATATATCAAAAATTTTCTTTAAGATAAAATTTTAAAAATTGCTCTAAGAGAAAGTTTTTAAAATTCTTCCAGAGAAAATTTTACATAAGATATTATTCAACCATTTTTTTAAGGAAAATATTCATTGAATTTTTCTTTTATAATAAATTTTTTACAAAAGTAATTTAATAAAAATGTTATAGAAAAAACAATTCAAATTTAAATTTTCTAAAAAAAGAAAACTTACTAAAAATTTTATTTTAGAATATGTAATTATTTTTACATTAATCATACGCCATTCCAAGACAATAATAAATTAATTTAAAACTAAGTTGAGGACGAAGCCTATTGAATTTGATCATGGTTGACCCATTATTTCACCTAAACCCCATACGAATAGAGTTTTAATGCTCATAAATACCCTTTAAAATGGAAGTATTTTAATGAAATTTAACACAAATTAATTTTATTTAAGCATAAATTGATTGACAATAGCTCCCATACATTTTTGGGAATCGCCCAAAAGTGCATAAACACCTGTGAATCTTAATATTGTCGTAATATTCTGTATTAGAATTTTTTATTTTTCAATTAATACAAGTATAGGTCCATAATTGGCCGTGTCTCGAATTTTGCAACACATACGCAATGGTATAAGATATCATATAGTCAGGCTTGACCAACCATATCTTATTCTATTGCGTTATGATTATTTTTAAATGTTTAGTAAAAATTATGATTATAAAATACATACTTTATAAAAATAAAATATATTTACTTGGAAAATGTATACCCATCACAGTAATTTTATTCTATCTTCCCTTTATTATTATTTCTACATTTACTTTTAAAATTTTATCTATAAATTTTATTCTTAAAAAAAAAAATAATAACAACTAACAAAAATAAAAAATAAAAATAAAACTAAAATCTCAAAAAAAAAAGAAAACAGAACAGTACAGTACAGAGAAGGCAATAAAAACAAGAAAATTTGTAATTATATCCTTTCTTTTGTTAAAAACTCTTTTTTTTAACTTTTGTGTAAAAAACAATAAACTAAAAAATACAACTGAAAAACATATAAAAAGTTTCTTTTCAAAAGTACTCTTTAAACCAAGATAACGGTACTACTTACTTATTACTCACTCTTCACTCTACAAAGCATTCATTTCAGATATATTCTCATACAAACATATAAATCTTAGTAATTTCACTATAACTATTGTACGATTCACGTAACACCTTTAGTTTTTGTTCTCACTCTCATGGGAGTAAGTAAAAAAAAAAAATCAACTACAACAACTACTACTACATAGTATTATACAACCATATACATACAAATGCTATGCAATTTTTATGGTTTTACACCTTCAAGTGTTTTGTTGTTCATAGAGAGCAAATAGAATGAAATTGAAGAAAAAAATAATAATAATAAAATGTAGAGAAAAAATATTTTATATACAAATACAAATATAAAAACAATGCAATTATATGTATATAATGTTGTTATTGTTTTATTAGTAGGGGATTAAGTTAATTTCTTTAAATGATAAAAAATAACTTTTGTAAAAGTTTTATTCTGAATTAAACTTTTAATAAATAACCAATTTAGAATTAATATAAGTAATAATCTATTTATTTATTTATTTATTATTTATTATTATTATTATTATTATTTTTGGAAACTACAAAAAAATATTCATTTTTTTTTTAATTTGAATAAAAAAATAATCTTAAATGTTATCTTAATATTGATTATTAAATTTTATTGATAACTCTTTAATATTAATCATACGACATCTCATAGAGAAATTAGAAAGAGTTCGCAACAACAATTGCTTGTATTTTGTCAGTGTAAAACTACTGCACATAATGTCAAAATACTATAAACTGAAAATGAGATAATGAATAAGAAGAAGAAGAAGAGTAAAATACTCTCGAAAATACGTGTGTCAATGAAAAAATCTTATAACAGCTGTTTATTACGAGTATAATTTCTAATTATACTATGACAATATGTATAACAAAAATAAATCATTTAAAAAAATCGTAAAAAAGTTATTTTAAAAATTATATTGAAAGTGTAATTGATTTTGTTTTCGAGATTAAAATCTTAAATAGCCTCAAATACTATTTTAATAATGACATTTACATTTCTTTGATAACTTTTAAAGTTTAAAAATGGGAGAAGAATTTGTAAATTAACCCATAATTAATATTAGTCATACGTCCTGTATAACAAAAATAAATTATTGAAAAAAAAGTAAAGATTTTCTTCAGACAAATTAATGAAATTGGCATTCAAGAATTTAATCTAATGCAATATTTATTTTATTTTTTTTTTTTTATATAAAAAATTGTTTTCAATCTCATTCTCAATTATTGTTAGAATATTGTTAAGAAATCTACTGTCTATCTTAACCATTAAATTGGATTTCATTTATTTTATTTACTCATTTTTTTATTTTTTTCATCCCAAATATAACAAAAAATAATTAATGGTTAGAAAAAGCATAAACCAGCAACAACAATAACAAATATAAAAAGTAAATAAATAGAAAAATTTTAACCCACTCACTCATACAACAACTAAACTTTTTGACCTTTTTGTTTAACAACTAAAAGAGGAAATTGTACGATTTTATAATAATAAAAAAATAAAAAAAAAAATAATACCACAAAAAACAATTTTCATTTTGTAGGATTTTAACTCTATGGTTTTACAACTATAAAATAACTTAAAATTAAAATTAAAATAAAATAATAATTCTATAATAACTAAATAAATATTCCGTTATATAGAATAATATACACCAACAATGCATACGCATACATATTAAACACAGGACCACAAAAGGCTTAATTATAATAAAAACAACCCAAAAATAGAATGGAATATAAAATAGAAATGTAAAATAATTTTGTTTTTTTTTTTTTTTTTTTTATTTAAATTAGTTCAGGGAAAATGTAATTGTGCTAGAGTTACTAATATAAAATTACAAATTTTAGAATTTGTGGTATTTATGGATTTGAGAGCTTAACTAATTCTCCTGTGCTTCTATTTCTATTCCCCAACAAAAAACGTTGAAGTTCTTCAAAAAGAGAAACATTTGTCACCAACTTTCAAAAGTGAGACACAAAGTGCATTATTTTAAAACGTTTTTGGAAGTTCTTAATAATACTTCAAAAAAAGTGAAAAATAAATTGAATTTTTAGCGGAAAAAATTTGTAATAATTTCCTAACAAAATATAAATTTATAAATTTTAAAGCATTTTTATTATATTTAATAAGGGCAAAAGTAGAGTTTATTAAAAAATTGTATAAACATTGTTTTTAAGGGAAGTTCTTTCAAAATGAATTGAAAAAGAAGTAATAAAGAATAAAGATCTTACCAATGACAAACATGGGTTAAAAAAAGAACTTCTGCAGCTCTTTTTCACCACTAAAGTACTTCCTTCCAATGACAACACAATGTTAAAATCATAGCTTTTTCAGTTCTTTTTTTTCTGGGTTACCAAATATTTTTGTTATTATTTTAAAACAACTGAAATATTTTAAAATGAAAACTGAATAATAATTTGGTGAATGTTTCCTAAATTAATAAACGAATAAAAAGGAAAAATCATTCTAAATTATAGTTTAATGTAGCATTTCGCCAAAATACAAGCTTGCGTGCTTTTTTTCTCTTTTGTTATGATCTTAAAATGAATAAAAAAAAAACACACAATCGAGTATTTAACCAAGCAGGTTGTGTTACAAATTTTTATTGAGATAAACTCATAAAACATGTTTGATGTCTAGTAGGAGTATTCTAAAGTTTTTTGTTAACCAAAAATATGATTTTTTTTTTTTCTTATTTAGAAAAAAGACCAAGAATAAAAATTTTAAATAATCCTTCGTGTTAAGTTAAATTTAATATTATACGATAATTTTAACAAAAAAAAATCACGATAATCATTGTGATCCCCGATTAATATTACTTTTCATATTTTGAACTAGAAACGTTTACTTCCATTTACAAGTCTTGAATTCATGAAGAATATTCAAATTGAAATAACAATAAAAATTATGTTATATTTTTTGGTGTAAATTTTATAATGGAAGAGTAAAACAAAACATACACTAACATAATTGTGAATGTATGAGTGTGACGATCGCTGGTTTAATGCATTACTAAATTAAAATATTTAAAAATTGTTTAATTAATAAAATTTTGTACTCACAATATCTCTTTGCAATTTTGATATATTAAAGTTGGCCTGTGCTAAACGTACACTTAACGTAGCCACATCACTTGTCAATTGTGCTCGTTCGCCTGTATTACGATCCACTAATTTTAAAAGTTTATCTTCTAAACTTTGATTAACTTTTTGTACTCGTTTGTGAGATTCATAAAGACGATCATATTTATCCTGCCAGGCTATAATACTATCTTCTAATTCAGCTTGACGCTCAGATTCCGTTAAGCAGGTGGCCTCCATGGCCATTAGTAGTGTTTCCTTTTCTTGTAACGATTGCTTGAGTGTTTCAATTTCTTTAGCAGCAACCGCTGCTATAGTAACAGCAACTGGCGCTAAAGTATCGCAAATATTCTAGAAGAAAAATAAGGATGCAAAAAAAAAAAAATTAATACAATAATAGAATATAATTTAAAATTTATTTTTTTTTTATAGTGATAGTTTATTTAGCTTAAACCTTTTTCTTTTTTATCTTCATTTTCAATAAAAAAAAGTTATTTGCTTTAAAAACATTATTATTTTTTTAGATCATTTTACATTTATGAATACACTTTTCAGTGCTTTTGGTGTTATATTTTAAATATGAGAGTGTTTTCTTCATACAAAACGCATAGACGTGCGCGCTAAATAGAACACAAATAATTTAACATTAATTTGAAGTCTCATATTTTAGCTTAATATAGACACGGAGGAAATAAAATGATCTTAACTATTTCTTTAAACTGTAAGACTTGGTACAGATTATTCATTAAGCGTTTTCATTTCGGAAGTGAATTTTCCGTGGTTTAAAAATTGTAAATAGCATTTCGGAACTTAATAATTGCCATAAGTTCTGACAGAAATGTATATCATTATAACAAATGATAACTCAACATTCCTTTTAAGTGGACAATATGACTCCGGCTTCAATAAAATTCGACAAAATTAAACTCAAATTAAAATTCTTTCAAATTCTAAAGGATTCAGATTTTTACATTTATATCAGAGAGCGAGATATGTGGATTTATGTGTGGTTTTCTAAGCATTCTTTCTCTTTAAAGAGCTTTTAGAATAACGATTCTCAAATGGGGGCCCGCGACCCATAAGGGGTCCGTAAAGACATTTCTGGGGGGTCGCGAAGATATTTTGAAAAATATTGTTAAACACAAAATTTTTTAATAAAAATATAAATTGCAATTAGCACCAGAATTTTTTTTTAATGAAAAGTAAACATGTCTTACCAGAGAAGGAAAATACCTGTTATTTTTGATTTTTAAAACCAAAAAAGCAACAAGAGCCAAATGTCGAAACAACTGATTCAAATACATCGTAGAGATCTTTATGGAGCCAACTTTCATAAAGTGATATGTTTTTTCACATTTCACAACTATAAAATTAAAATTTCTTCGAAGTACCATAGATTTTGATTGAAAACCTTTAACAACATATTATAAATTCATAATCTACAGTCCGTTTGCAGATTCGTACTTTAGAATTTTAGAAAATAGACTATGTGTATGATTTTAAAGAAAATTTAAATTTAAAAGGTATCCTATTTTAAGCCTCTTAGCTGCACATCTGAAGGTCTGTTGGCAACACCTCTGCGTGTTTCCCTGCAAATCCAACTAGCCGATTAGATGTTACAGATATGTCCAAGGATTTTTAGTTCTGCCACACTGTGCAATGGTGTCTATAACTTTTTTATATATTCATTCAATTTTAATCATAGATAATATCCTGTGGAGTAAAATTGTTAACATTTTCCGTAAGAGTGTGACTTTAAAATTCCGAGTATACAAAACTTAAACTTCGAAAAGAAGTTCATAGCTATAAGAAGAAAATATAAGGCAGGAGTTCA
>MINK01172675.1:14148-59301 GCA_001735545.1 Phormia regina
AAGTTTTAAACGTATGTGTTTCATTTGATATATAGCGAAATGTATCCGCTTATTGCTTCCATAAACTATTTTCATTGTAATAAATTTTTGGGTTGAATTATTTTAGTTCCACTAAAACAAAGAATCTTATATATGCTATATCCGAAAAACGCTCATAAATTAAATATCTCATGGACCAAAAACAATGTCGTAAATTATGATATTATTTTATTTNNTTTAAAATTCCGAGTATACAAAACTTTAACTTCGAAAAGAAGTTTATAGCTATAAAATGAAAATATAACCCAAGTGTTCAATTTAATTTTGAACCAAAAATTTTAAACGTATGTGTTTCATTTGAAATATAGCGAAATGTATCCGATTATTGTCATAAATTTTTAGGTTAAATGATTTTGGTTCCACTAAAATAAAGAATCGATTTTTTGTACACGTAGGGAATGATATTAAATATGCTATATTCTAAAAACGCTCTTGCATTAAAGATCTCATGGGACAAAAATAATGTTGTAAATTATAATATATATTTTTTTAATTATTTTATTTTTATATAACATTTTATCTGATTTTTATAGTTGTAAGGGGTCGCGATTCCACTGCAATATCGAGAAGGGGTCGCGAAGCAAGATATTGTGAGAACTCCTGTTTTAGAAGCTTCTGTGTTAAGTGAAAAATTAAAGCTCGGCTTATTTATTAAACGTTTTGTTCAACAAATCCTAATGCTGACAGTTTTCGTCATATCTATCAGGGACCAGAAACACTCAGATTTTATATTTAATTTCTTAAGTGTCCTTTCCCTTTTAGCATCAACAATGAATAAAAAATTGGTAATATTTTTTAACAATGAATGCTTTTAAGCATAATAATTGCAGAAAAAAAATTTATTTTAAGAGTTTATTTCCGATTTCAAGATGCCCCGCTGTTCTTAATGAAATTTTATAGAAAATACCTAATATTTACTTTTTAGTTTAGCAAATAAACTCATTAATATATTAACTGTAATATGTTCCAAATTTGTTGCCATAACAACTGAAACTATCTAATATATTTTTGCCAGAGTAGGAAGAATACTCATTTTTTAATTTGTTCAGAACATAATTCTTATTAGCGAATTTATATCAAATTTTATCTTTTGTTTGCAACTTTACTTTGAAAATAAAAATATTATTCTTAAATAATTCCGACACGAATTAATCGAAATGATGTCTTAAATTTTAGTATAAAAAATGTTTTTATTTAGTTTGAATTGAAGAAATTTGAATGTTTATAACATTTGTATGGAGATATTAAAAAATTATATTATTATAAGAACCTCATTAACGTTCTATCATCAATATTAATTTTTTCCTTTCATGACTTATTTTTTTTAAATTGATACATATTCTCACATATTATCAATTTTTTAACATATTTTTTCAACAATCCACTTTTTTCGCTTACACATTATTCTCCCAAGTGTGCAATCTTCTTCACAACAACAAATTATTATTATTATTATTTTTTTTATTATTAATCTTTTAATATAACGAACATTAATTTTTTAAAATATTGAATTTATTTTTTTTTTTTTTTTTTAATTTTTGCAAACAAGTTCTAAATTTGATGAAGAACAAAAAATTTAGTTTGTATTCCAAATTTTTCCGTACCCTGTTTTTAGCCGTGTAAGAGTTTTAAAACAATTTTATAAATTTTGGCATTGATCTGTTTGCATTGTAAGATTTAAATCAATTCCTATTTTAATATATTATTTTATAAGACAACCGAAAAAATCGTTTGTTCAAAATGTATGGAAAACAACAAAAAAAACAAAAATTCAAATTTATTTGTTGTTTTCAATACATTGTGACGAGACTAATTTTTCGTTTGTGTTATTAAACAGAGGACAAACCTTATATTTTTCAAAATTTTTAATCCAACAATTTTTTTTGTTAATTATCAATTTAATTTAATAATTATGTTCATATCATAAACTGATAGCAATTGTATTATTCATGATTAATATATTATTTTTTATTTAATCAGTAAATTAAACTCTTTCTTAATAGAGTATATTTTTAGTTCTATTAATGATCATTATCTAATTGTTGAAAACTTTTAGTTTTAATTTATTAATTTTAAATAACGATTTAATTAAATTTTCAAGACACATTTCTGTTATATTTTATTAAATATTATTATTATTGTTGTTGTTGTTGTTGTTATGTTTCATTTTTATTTTATTTTAATTGTTTTCTTTTAAGTCCACGTAATGCAGTTATTATGATTATTATTATTAAAAATACATTTTTATTGTTTATTTTAAAATAAAATTAATAGCCGCTACCTATAAAAAATGTTGTTAAACTTATACGTTACACTCATTAAAAGAGAAACAGTCTGAAGAATAATTATTAATAAAAACTCTTTGATATTAAGAGGAAGAATACCTGATAGAAATCAATGAATGAAGTCTATATTGTATGTATAATTTTTAATTTGTATATTTTTTTTTTATTATTATCAGATATCTATAATTACAAAGATGCCATTAAACGCACTTATGATTATTAAAAGAGTAAAAACTAATTAAAAATCTGCTAAAAGATTAGAACGGAATTGGAGAAATAAGTCAATGTATTTTAAAATGAAAGTAATTTTATTAAAATAATTAACTTGTATTATTTTCTACATCTATTTAAACATTAATTTTTTATTAATTTAATGTTTTTATTTTATATTTTGTTTTCAAAAAAATATTAAATATTTTGTGGTAATTTCTAAAATTTTATTCTTTTTTCTTATTTGATCTTTGGTTTTTTATTATTTATTTATTATTATTTTTTTATTAAAAATACCTTAATTCTTGAAATCTCTAAGAAATGTTTATATATAATTTTTTTTAATATGTTTTTATTTATTTTAATTGATAAAAGTTTGTTTAATAAAATTTTGTATTTATTTTAAATTAAATAATTTTTTGTGGAAAAAAAAGAGTTCTTTTTGTATTTTTATAATAAACGACAAAACAATACTGAGTTTTTTTAATCAAATCTGTTGAATGCAAATTATAAGGGGGATCATCATCACCAACAACAGCAACAGCAGCACAGTCATTGCGTTAATGTCGTAAAAATAGCAGCAATTGAATTAAAAAAAGAGATCGCAACGACTTGATTAATGCCCTTTTCTAAAGACTAAATAATTCTAATGATAAAATTATAGCACAAATATGGATTTAAAAAAAAAAAAAAAGGTGAAATTTTAAAACTTTGTTTTTCTACAGATCATATTTAATTAGCCATCATTGGCTCAATCCAATAAATATCAGTGATAAAATTTATATAATTTCATTAACTAAATTGAAAATTTTAAAAGAAAATCAAAAATTTTTAGAAGTGAGAATAAATTTTGCATTTTCAAACAACTTGTAAAAAACTGGATAAACTTTCGATTTACTTAAAGTATTAATAATAGTGATTATCACCAACGGTTTGATTAACCAAATATGCCAAAGGGTACAAACAAACAAAAGTAACAACAAATATTATCATAATTATCAGTAAAATACAACAATATTATAACAACAAATACATATGAGTGTAATCAGTACAATGACAACCAAACAAACAAACACATTAACTAAATATTATTTACTCAAGTCGTACGAATTAAAATTCCAAACAAAAGAAGAAAAATGACAGCAAAATGATACAGAAGTTTAAACAAAATGAGATGTAGAAATTAATAAAAAATAAAATAACAACAAAAGCTACCAAAATAGATAAGAAATATATATAGAAAATCTAAATATTTAAAAGACAAAAAAGAAAATAAAATACAATTTATTAAATTAAAACCACATTTTGTTATCAGTGACACAAAACGTCACTTCATTTACTCTATAACTGCTAAAAACATACTCTATAAAAAATACAATAAGTATTTAGTTTGAAATGATGCTCAACTATCGTTGTTAAGCTCTCACACATTTAGTCGCACTTAAATTCTTTTGTTTTTATTAATTCATAGAATTTGTTTTGTTTTTTTTTTTTTTCTCAGCAGCTTCACAACAAGTGTCGGAAACAAAAGAGTGGACAAATATTTATTATCATTAACCACAAGCAACCAAACAATCAAACCCAACGACCACCCAACCTACCCAATTCATAAAAAAAAACCACAAAATATCAACAATAACAATAATAAAACTGAGAATATTTACGTTAAAGAGAAAGAAAAAAATATTACAAAAACAAAAACACCATGACTCGCAGTTTAAATTATTAAAGGAAATAAAAATATTTGAGCGAGACAAAAAGAACTTTAGAGTTTAAACTCTAAACTTTAGAGTTTAAACTAGAATTCTCAGCTTAAATAAATAGTAGTGATTTTTAATACGGCTGTAAAATTTTTTGAAAAATCAGAACTTTTTTTAAAATGTTTGTAATTTTTTTAAATAATACTTGTAGTGGTTATTTGAAAATATTTAAACATTTTTATTGAAATTCTATTCAATCACTTTTACATATCGTCAATTCCGCGAATTTATTCACGATTTTCATTTTACGAAAAGTCCAACAAAATCGGAAAAGTGTGTAATTTTAAAGTTCAATATCTCCAAAAGATTTTAATAGATTTAAATAATTAAAATTGCATATATAAGAAGAATTTAGCCACAATAAATGTGATTTAAAGATAATATTATCATTGAAAAACGCGATCATAATACAAGTAAAATTTGCAATATATTTTTTTGGAAAAATAGTATATGTAAATTAAAAGTCTATAACTCTATAACTATGCGTCAGATTTTATTGATTTAAAAAACATTTTATATATTTATCTATTTTAATAAATTTTGTTAAAAATATTGTATAAATCCAAAATATTTTTCATACTAGAGTTTTATTATTATGATAAAAATTAATTATAAAATAAAATCTCAAAAAATAAAAATTTAAAAAAAAAGTATATGAATATAATTAGAGGACAAAGAAAGAAAATATTCTATGGCGTTCTCTTGTGGAATGGACGATTTTTTTATTTTTTATTTTTATTTTTTTTAATTTATGAAATATTTCACATCATTGATATTAACATTGTGTGTTGTTTGTATAACTTTTATGAAAAAATTTATTTCAATGTATCTGAACGAATTAATGAAAATTTTATTAAATTCAATGATTTATTTTATTGAATTTATGCAAAAACTTATCAATTATTGTCACCCAAACTAAAATCTTAGTTTTTAACATATGTTGATCGTTCAACGTTTTATAACGACTTTCGAAAGTAAATAATGGATACATATTTTGTTAATCTATTTTCACATTTTTAAAAACAACAAATATTGGTTTCCTTCTTGAGAATTCGTTTTTTTTACATTTCCTTTTAAGATATTAAATTTTTAAAAAGTATTCTTTTACATGCTACTAATGCTCATAACAAACTTATGCTCTCAACACGATGTATCATCATCATCATCATCGTCATCATTATACTCAACTTCATATGTTTAACTTGATTCAATGAAAAACTTCTTAACTTATTTTTTATAAATTTTGATTTTTTTTTTTTTTTTTTTTTTTTTTTTTTTTTTTTTTTCTTATTCCATCATCATCATCATTTTATCTGCTGTACTTTAAAGCTTATGCACTACTTCAGTCATCCATTCATTCATTCTTTTACTTTTACTTCCTAGGAGTTTTCTTATGAAAATCATTACTTTTTTTTTTTCTTCCGTACTTTCTGTTGGTCCCTAACAAAAATATTTCAAATTCACAGACACATTTGTGGTTTTACTTCAGTTTATTCTTGTTGCATTTTCTGTTTAGAGTAAAAATATCTTAAATTTTCAGTTTTTTTTTTTCTTATTTTTTGAAAAAATATTTGCTAAATCTTTCTCATGTTTTATTTTTGGTGTTTGGTTCTTTCCTTAAGTTTCGCTTCTTGACTGCGGCTGCTGTTGTTCGTGTTTAAGATGAAAATGCGTAAAAGTAAATATTTTTTTAATAAGAAAATGGGGCGGGTATTAGGGATTTTATAGCAAATGTGGTCAGAATAGGTATATATATATATATATATATATATATATATATATAGATGGAGGGAAATTTTATTTTATTATTAAATGATATATGAAGTGGTAATGGTAATGGTAAAATCATTTTGAAATAAGTAAACACACTCCGATAGTTTTTGTTTGATGTGATTTTAAGTAAAGGAGTGAAGTGTAATCTTTTTTCATATTAATCATTTGAGGTTGTTTTGATAATAAAATAAAGAAAAACGTGCATTTTATTTTCGATTAGAAAATATATTAGTTTTAAACTAGTAACACCAACAAAAAAAGGCGTTAAAAATAAATGTTTAAAAAAATATTTTACAACATGGCAAATATCTTGAAGCTCCAAAATAAAGAAAATAGTAACTTTATGATATGTATGCAGGCGCGGATCCACNNCAAAATGATAAATCTCAATGAAAAATTTGTACTAAATCATAAAATTTAAGGAAATAGTTTGGAAAATTATTCTAGTTTCCTCCCCCAAGGCTATAGCTGGATCCCCGCCTGTATATGAGTATTTATATTTTTATCACTACTATATTTACGTTTATTTTTTATATCAAATTGTAATCTTATATCTAAAAATTACAAAAGTTTTTTTCGTTAAAGCTACAACGGCAACACTAAAGCAGAGAAACAGAATTTTGAAATTACTTGGACGAGTTTCGCTATCCAATTTTAGTTGTTAAAACTTCATTAATATATTATTTCAGCACTAAGTAAATGTCATACTATGGTTCCAAGCAGATTTTTTCGAAATAATTCTGTAACTAGTGAACTTGTTGCAGATTTCTCATTAGCATTAAACCTGGCCACACATAAAGTTTATTTGAATTAATATGATGGAGTACAGATTCTTATCGAAACGATAGGGTAATTGGCCATCTGCATTTTTGATATAACAACAAAAGTAAAAGAAATTTTATATACAGATAGATAGTTCTTGTAAATCTTTGTGAAGCAATGCTGTTTGTTATCTTATGTGGTTCAGGGGATATTCAGTTCGAAATAAATTTTTGTCTCATTTTTCCAAAGAACCTTAATTACGTATATCTAAATATACTAAGAAATTTAAATAATTCTTATTTTTTTTTTTTACAAAAACTTCAGATTTAATTTAATGTTTTTTAATGTTTGAAAAAATTAACATGATGATTTACTTCTCTTTACTTCTCCTTTATATATATCTATTTTTTTATATTTTCCTACTTCATTTTAAGTCTTTTATAACGTCAAGTGACGTTTATTTAATATTTAAAAATTTAAATACTTAATTGTCTTTTACACACAAGTGTTGCAGACAATTTTAAAAACTTAATACACTCCTCAACTTCTCAGTAACATTTGCTAAAGAATACACGCAAAAGCATAATTTGATTAAGGCACACAAACAAGGTATAAATGATAAAAAGTTTTTTTTTTCGCAAGACATTGGTAAAGAACCTTTTTAAAAGGAATTAAAAATATTAGTTAAGAGAATTAGATTTAAAGAACTTTTTTTTAAATTTAAAAATCTATTTTATATTTCTTTTTAAATAATAACATATAACATAGGGAAAATAATTATTAGTATTAATTATCTTTTTTGAACTGACTATTTATCATATATTGAAGCGTTTTTCTAAAACTATTTGTGCACAGTGGTTCAAAATCCATTTTTTGGAAATAATTCATTAACTAATGAGCTGTTAGAGGTATCTCAATAAAATTTCGTATGGTCAGAGCTGAGGTGTTTTCGAAGAGTACTGGCCCCTACCAAATCAGGGGGAAGTGTGTGGCCTTCCAAAGTTACCCATCTCGGTATGTAATTTTTTTTAAATCGTCAAAAATTTATTTATGATATAACTGAAAAGAAATTTTACATTTAGATAGTTCTTATAAATTTCCATAAAAAATACCTTTACATGTGTAAGTTATCTCCTTTAGTTTAAGAGATATTCGGGTCGAAAACAAGTTTTACCTCATTTTAAGCCTCGTATTTTTTTAGTTTCTAAAATATTTTCAAAATTCTCTATAAAATTTAAAATAATATTGCTGCAAGGATATCAACCTAATGTTGGAACTTTAAACAAATTTTAAATTTTTGTTTTTTTTTTCAAAAAGGTGGCAATACTCAGTGATAAAATTAGTTTTTTGTTGAGGAATTTATTGTTTTTTTAATGGTTTCAAAATGTAAAATGTAAAAGCATGTAAAGTAAATCTGGAATTTGGGACAA
Organism: Phormia regina; assembly: GCA_001735545.1. NCBI lineage: Eukaryota > Metazoa > Arthropoda > Insecta > Diptera > Calliphoridae > Phormia > Phormia regina. Next base: position 22,408 of record MINK01172675.1, read on the forward strand.
ATATCTGCCCACGAGCCCTATCCAAATGTTTTCAAATTATTAATTGATTTCTTATTTTGTTATGTTCTGTAGAACGAAAGGGTGACCATTTCAATGAAAAAAGTAAGTTTTTTGTAGAAAGCTTTTCCCGAACTAAAATTTTTGGGTATTTTGGCGTTGGAAAAGGAGAATCTATTTATCTTCTTCTCTTAAGAACAAAATTTTTTATATTGTACTAAAATTTCTCTATGATAGCTTAATTTATATAGATTTTATTTAAGTTCAAATATATATATATATACTTTATTATTTATATATTATTAGTTTTGAAATAATAACCTTTCCAATGACAATAAATACTAATAATTAATGAGCTTATTATGGTTTCCCTGCTAATAAATCTATAGCTCCTTAACATCTGGTTGAATTGAAATGTATGGAAGGAATCAAGCTTTCACCTGCAGAGTTGTTTACTTCGATCAAGAAAATTCTAACTCCTACAAATCAAATCCGATTTCGGACATTTTTAAATTTCTTCAAAGTGTTCTTGCAGTTAAAGAGTTATTTATGCTTCATTATTGTTTCTTTTTTCCGGATTAAGTCTTAAATTATGTGATGAAACACAAATTTTAAATATTTTATAATGTGCTATAAATACCGTAACAATATACTGCTGAAGATGTGTTTTCATTATCTCAATTCACCTAAATAAAAAATGTTAAAAGGTAGAACTCTAAAATTAATTAGTATGAAAATTTGCTATTTTCTACAAAAATGTAGAGCTAACTATTCTTTCACTTTCTCAAATGTTCTCAAATTTTTTTTAAAAACAAAAATTTTGTTTTATGCATTTCAAAAGACAATGCTTTATAATTGTTTATTACAAATTTATTTAGTTGATTTAGTTTGCACCCTACATCTAACATTATTTCAAAATGATGAATTAAAAAATAAAGTTATTTTTATCGATTATTAAAATTTTTAATTTTTTTACGATATTTATTCAACATATATATTGAGATCAACTTAACTATAAATCAATCAAAAACGTATGCTGGAAAGCGGATTTTGTGAAAAAAAATAAATTTTAAAATAACTTTGAAATTGCACATATGGGCAATTATCATATAGAATCAGCTCGCGTTAATCATTTCAAGTGAGGGGCGCGAAAGTTATGGCGGTTTAAAGTTGAACATATACAAATGTTTATGAACAATTCTGGTCAAACTTGCACGTAATATCAAAACCTACCGAGTTATTCAAATAAAATTTGGTTAGAGTTTATTACGTAGATATTTTCTGTTTAATTTTGTGATCCTTTATTAACACAAGTAAATATCTTTTGATCCATAAAATGTTTATTTTATGCCTCCGAATTTTTATTAAGCATAACAAACACCTTCTAATTATATCAATTATAGTTAATTTCATGTGGTCTACACGATGTGCCTTAGCGAAATGTGTTTTGACAAAAGTGTCCTGTTTTCAATTATCAACGATATTTGACTGAAATTTATGATGCCAATCATGAATATATATCGCCACTCTTATATCTATATATTTAATATTTGTTTGAATTGCAATTTTTTATATAAAAATTCAAAAACAAAAAGTGCAATTTTTGCATAATTTTCAAAAAGGTATATAAAATGTTTGTATTAAATTTATTTTAATGCTCCTTCGATTTTGTTGTGTAAAATTACAACTAAGTTCACGCAGTAATCCAAGCAATTCCATATGATGGTGCTGAAATTATGTATAAAGTCCAATTAGTTTACTTATGATAGCGTAAGATCAAAAAGTATAAACGCGTGAACAAAAATTCTAGTAGAATGGAAAAAACTTAAGTAGTTTTTATCAGTTTTTCTATATTCTTAAACTTTGAACGGCAATCATGATTAGAAAAAGAAACTTAATGTGCTAAAATTTTCCATGGTACTAGTTTTAAGTCTTGTGAGTTCAGATCTGTAAACTGTTTGTTAAAAATATCATTACCACAAAGGCTATTAAAGATTTAAGACAGTTTCAGTCAGATTAAAAATTTGTGATAATTGCCCATATACAGCATGTAATAAATGAAATAATTACCAATTTTTCATTCCTGCAAAAATCACCAATTTTTTACTATTTTTAAAACATAAAAAATATATATATTAGCGTCCATTTTTAAATTCAATCGAAAATAATATTTTAATGTTTATTATTGTAATTTTCTATTTTGAAACTTCTCTTTTGAATTTTTTTATTTTATTTAAAAATTTATGGATTTTAAAAATTTCCTATTTTATAATTTTATACAACAATTACTTAATGTTTTTAATAAATCTTGGAATTTGCCAAAAAAAAAAAAAAAACAAATTTATAACTTTGTTAGCATACAAATTATATTTGTAAAAATGTTAAAGTTTAAACATTATATAGATAATAAATATAATTTAAGAATTGTTTTAATATAAAAATAATTTCATTTTCATATTATTAATATATTTTGTATGTAAATAATCTTTAAAACAATAAAATTGTCTTATAAAATTACCACAATTATTGTTTGTTTTATTTTTGTTTATAGAATATTCTAAATTTACGTATAATAACAAATGTGAGCTTATAATGTGAAAATAAAATTTATTACTTTCTTACTTGGCATAATTAATTATTCTATATAATATTGTTCTAAACATAAAGACGAAAACAACAACAACAATAGTAAAAGCAATAGCAACAAATATATAATTCCTGTTAAAACATTTTCTATTCATAAATTTATGATTACTTAAAATCTAAATAGCAAAAAGAAAAAATACACATACACATACACAGACACACGCACACACACAAGCCAAGAAGGAGAAACCTCAAAAAGAAAAGAGTATAAGAATAAATATAAACCTAAAAGAAACCATTGTCTATTTTAAGGCTTAAGCAATTAATAAAATTCATGGCATATCTTTTAGAAATAAAAACAACAACAACAACAATAGAAAAAAACATAAACAATAAAATTGATTTCCTGAAAGTAATGTAAAAGGAATGTAAAGTAAGTAAGTAAAGATAAAGCTATAGCAAATAAAGTAAAACCCAACCATAAGTATAGAAAAAAATAAATAAATAATTTACAAAAGAATAAATTTCAAACTGAGAGAGAAAACAAAATAAAAAAAATAGACATGCATTTTACTAAATGAAAAGTATTTTAACTCTTGAACGCACACATACAGACACACTAACACACAAACAAAATAAAATCATAAAGGGTGTAACCAAAAAAAAAAACTCCTTCTTCCTCATAAAAAATGTATCTTTTTTTTCATAAATAACATTTTTGTACATCTTAGCAAATTTTTAACTATAAACTTAAAGAAACAAAATTTTAATAATCCTTAAATGTATACACCCCCTTTATTACTTTGTACTTTTTGTATTACCAACAACTTGACATAACAATTATTTTCAAATTAATCACGGCATACTTTTAACAATACAAACGCATTTATACTTTGGCATATGTGTTTGTGTATATAAATGCTTTTAAAAATATATTCTTCTTCTTCTTGTTCTACTCACCATAAAAGTTAAGTGATATTTACATTTGTCTTGTATTTTATCATTAAGTAAAGCAACAACAACAACAACAAAAACATTAACAGCAACAACTACATATCGTTATAATCTCCTTAAACGTCAACGAACATTGTCTTCTTAAAGACTAAAATGCTAAAGATTTAGTTAAATGAATGAGAGAACAGTGGGACCAAGGAAAATAAACAATTGTATTTAAATAAGAAATAATTAATTAATGATCAGTGCAGACTTTCAAGTTTTCTATTTTACAATGAAGAAATATGTACCTTTATTATTCTCTTTAAATAATTGATAAATTTTGTTGTAGTAAGATTTTTAAATAGTTTCTCTTAAAATGAGAATTAAACAAAATTCATTCAAACGCATAAGTTTAAATTTATTATCGAAAGAGGTCACTTTGACTTCAAAATACTAAATTTTAATTAATAAATCTGTATCTCCTTAACCACAGTTAGGACCAAATTTATGAGAAAGTTGTAAATGAGGACCTAAGACTTGTAGTCACAAGTATGACTGATTTTTTTGTTTTTTACTCGAACGCCATATTGTTTTGGTGAAATAAGTAGGAAAAACATTTTTTTAAAATATTCCATAACTTATAATATCTTTCGAAATAATATGCAGAAAAAATGTTAATATTACAATTCGTTTACCCTTAAAAATCTTTCATCTCAGCAGTCTGAATTAAAATGAAAATTTTCATAATCGGCCCATTACAAATGTTCTCCCTGAATAGAGTTTCAACACTCAAAATTACCTTATAAACTGATATTTTTCAATGAAATTTAACACAAATAGCTCCTATATAAGAACCAATTTCGGGAATCACCAAAAAGTCCATAAATACACGGGAATCTTATTATCGACGTAATATTCTGAATTAGAATTTTTTATTTTTCACCTTATACAATAAAGGTCCATTATTGGCTCCTTTATTTATCTCCTATAGTTTTGGAATTATTTAAATTTAAAATTTGAAGTAAAACAATTTTGACAGCTCTCTAATATATAAAGGAAATTTTAAGACGATGTCTTGAACGGGTCCAAAAATAAACCAATTTAAATTTAAAATTAACAAACATTTTTTTTTTTTCGAAAAATATTCATATTTCTCTGAATAAAATATATAATAATGTATCTTCTCTTAGATGAATTTAAAATAGAAAACATGTCCAATAACCCTGCGATCACGGTACACATTCCCCGAATTTGATCCATTTTATACCTAAAAATTTTGACTTTAGATCTATACTTTTCAAAATCCCTGACATCGCGGAAATTAATTGATACCAACTTCTTTTATATAACTATTCTAAGGACATTTTTGGTTAAAAAGTGTCTATTTAGTACGTAAGGGGTTCTAAAAATATGTATTACTAGTCAAGATTCCAACTTGTTACACAAAACTCCTAGAAGTTTTTTAAAATTTTCAAAATCAAGATCAATGAACCCCCATTAAACCATGTAAAAAAAATGTAAGAAAAGTAGGGGACGTGTAGTGGAATTAATCACAGAATTGTATTAAGAAATTGTGTTTAAATTTGTAACACGTTTTTTTTTTTTTTTAATTATAATTTTGTTTTATTCCCATCGATAAATTCTAATGTTCACCACCTGTTGCTGCACTTTAATATATTAAATCCTCTTCATTGTTTACAAAATTTATTGACATACTGTTAATATTCATTTTTTTTCATATAAAAGACTTGCCTCTCAAGCTCTTAACAATAGAAAGAATGACTAAAGAAATGTGTGAGTGAATGAATGAATGAATGAAAGAATGATTTTAATGTTGAATACTCATTAAATTTTACTTTAAAAAATATGTATATCCTTTCTTGTTTTTATTGTAGGTGTAATAGCAGGATATATACTTAAGTATTTATATGTTTATAGGTAAAATATGTATATAATCCTGTATTATATATAACCTAAAAATCGTTTACTTTCATTAAAAACAGAAACAAAACTTAAACAGAAATAGAAACAGAAGACACACTAAACAAGACAAGTTAAATGAAATTTAATTTTTTGAAATAACTTGAACAATTTGCAGCTTAATTTACATTCGTTTTTCATTTAAATTTAGATTTGTACTAATTTTAGAACATATCTTTTTTCATTCATTTTTCCTACTTATATACTTTATTTCTTGATGCTGTAATTTGCTTTTAATAGAAAATTTTTTAAAGTTTGTAAATCTTATTGAGAGAATACTGAAAGCTGTATACAGGTAACTTAAACTACACTAATAACTAATAATGCGGCTTTATATTATTATAAGAAAACTAAAGATACAGACAAATCCTTAGTGGAATATACGGTACTGAAATCGAAGGTGTATAGAATTTTTTTCCCCACTTCTTTTAAATTTTTCACTTGCCTGTCTAGGCTTAGGTTTAGTAATTCTCTCATTTTACATCTCTATACTATACCAGCATCACTATATCATTTAGCTGTAAAATGAACAATTTACATCTAAAGGCCCACAGATGAAGAAAAGAAATAAAAACAAAATGTTGCTAACAATAGTTGTCATTTCTTTCGTTACAATGCCTGACTAACGGACTGACTGACTACCTGACTGGCAGTCAAGCTGCTTTGGTCTTGATCTGCTACTGTTCTTGTCATAGTCCTTTTTATTCATTCATTCACTCAACATCATCATTATTGTCATTATTCTCTAAACAATATTTGTATTTTATAAGAACGCATCATCATTTGTTGTTGTTAATACTATTTTCTTTCCACCATTTTGTTTTGTAATCATGTCATTTACTTGTTTTAAATTTTGTTGCATAAATAATAGAGATGAACAAACTTTTAAAACAAAAGTACTTTTTTTCTTTTTTGTATCTTAATTTTTTTTTTAGAGAAATAAATTAATAATCCAAAGTTTAGAAAAAAATAATTTTATCAATTTTACTATAAAAAGATTTATTCTTAATTCGTTACAAATGGCCACTAAACAGATATTCAAAATCAAAATAATATTAACCACAAAATCAACATTTCACCATGATATATATTTTTGACCATAAAATTAATTTTCAATTTAAAAAAAATTTAATCGTAATTCAAATTATCACCAAATATGTTCACCAATGAATAGATTTTTTAATACTATATCATATTTCTACCACAATAAAATTAAAATAAAATTTTCAACACAAAATTTTATTTCGCACCACAAAATAAAATTTTTAAAAGAAAATCAGATTTTCACCACTTTGATTTTTAATAAGATTTTCATCACTAACTCAAATATGTTACAAATACAAAATAGAATTTTTAAAACAAAATCATATTAAAAACGGTTTTGCAAAATCGGTTTTTTACCAATAATTTTAATTCCCCTTATAAAAGAGCAAAGTTAGATTTTTACCACTAAATGCATTTTTCCCTGCAAAATCCAATTTTCACCACTAAGTCGATTTCTCTCCAAAAAATTAATTCTTCATCGGAAAATCGCTTTATCAAATGTTCTGCTTAAGAGCCTAAACACAACCAAACTGATTTCAATGTTGTATTCCTTTCTAAGAGAGAAATGCAAAATTAAATGAAGACGGTGTCCAGCAGCGCATTTAATTTTGCATTTCATATTTTGTTTTTGATTTTTATATTTTTTTTTTTTTTTGTGTTTAGCAACAACAAAACTACTTATATAAAAAATATTTATCTTCCTCTCTTAAATTCCATACATAAAAATAGAAGGCAAATATATCTATCTCTTTCCTTCTTATATAAATTTAATGTTAACCCCACTCTCCCTCTCTGTCAGTGCTGCCATTGTTACAAAATTAATCACATAGGCAGTGTTGCCAGTTTAGCCTTTTTGAGGTTAAATCTAGCCTTTTTATTTTGCATTTAGCTTCTAAGTTATCGTTTTAGCTTCCTAGCCTTTTTTGATTCTTAATATAGCTTTAAAAAGGCTAAAAATTTGCAAATTTTATTTTCAAAAAATCACAAATTTAAGCATTTTTGTGTATTAATTCGACTAAAGAATCTAAGTTTCCTATATTTAGGGAAAAATTTTGCCTGCGGCGCTTCATTCTAGAAGATTATTATAGTTATTCTCCAAAAAAACTTTATTATCCATAGGAACTATTTATGTTAAATTTATAAATTCACTTATAAAACTTCTAGAAATACCAAGAAATAATAAATAAATGTGTTTTTAATAAGACAATATATTAGCTTTTTTTCTAGCTTTATTTTTTGGGACATTTAGCCTTTTCTGACCTTTTTTTAAGTCCAATTTAGCTTCTTTTTTCTCAAGTCCTGGCAACACTGCACATAGGTTTACATTAAATTTATATAAATTATATTTTTTATATAGGGAATTTAAAAAAATAAAGAAAAACAAAAACAAATTGTATGTGAAATCTGCTCATGGACTCCGTTTTCATTTTACTTGAATTTCTCTATTAGAGCAGAAAACAAAATCCAACTCTGCTTAGTTGTATTTGGCCTCTAAAGTTGATTTTTTTAATAGATTTTTCATCATAAAATAACATTTTCTCAACATAATAAGATGAAATCAGTTTTGAGCACAAAATCCAATTTCCACCACTTAAACGTTTTTCTCTGTACCACTAAAAAGGGGTTTTCATATCTGAATAAAATTTTATTTAAACAAACCACTAGGCGTAAAATGTGTGCCTCACATCCAATCCAATGATCTTATATAACCTATAACCAACTACGTCACTCTGTGTCAAATTTCATGAAAAACGGTTTAGTCGTTTAGATGTGATTGATGCACAAACAAACTTTACTTTTATTATTACTTAATACTTTTTTTTATATTTGTTCAATTTATTAATTGATACAATAAGAAAAATAATTGAAAGCCGATAAATTGTTTTATTTTTAAGAAGATATATTAGTAAATTCCAATAATTGATGATTGAATTTTGATAAATTAAATAATTGATACAATTAAACAAATAATTATTGCAGTTGTTATGTTATAAATCTGTTACAAAAATGTACACTTTAAATAATTATACTTTACATTTAAAATTTAGAAACTTTCTATCCTTTAAAAGATCATATTTTGTCTGTGAGCATAAAAAACATATACATGCAAATACATAATCCTTGTAAATTTCTACACATGTAGGAGAAAATGTGTAAAATATCCCTTTCATTTTAAGGGATAGAAAATCTGAAACATATGTCTCTCATTTTTGACTTTGTATCTTTATTTTTATGAAACTTATTGTATTTTATTTGAACTTTGATTTTTTTATTATTCACAGAATTAATTTTAATATGAATATATCGTTCCAAGAAAAACATCCATCAATTTTAAAATTTAACTTAATTAAAAAAATTTTACATTTTTGGATTTCGTTTTTTCGTATTTGTAAAAATGAACGTTATTTTTCTTTTTAATGTGATTATTTATTAAAAATGTTTGACCATAATTAAGTTTTAAAAATTACAAAATTCCCCAGTGGCCTGGTACTATTTACAAGTCCCATTTCTTGTCTTATCTACATTTATTTGTAAAATATAATTTGTTAGTGGTTTTCTGTTCGACACGCATTTTTATTTCAATGATAGTGATTACAGGACTTCAGATTCTTAATTTTTATTATTTTCAATTTGTGGTTTTATTCGTAACAGAATTCATACACACACACACTCTCTCTCTCCCTCTCAATAATAACAACGATAGCAACAACTAAAGTATACATTGAGGCTAAATTAAAATGAAAAGTATAGAAAAAAGAAAAAATCTAAAGACTACTTTTAGGTGTTAAATTTAAATAAAATTGTTTTGTCTTTTGTTATCAGCTCTGTAATCTTGGGGTATAAAGAAATAAATATAAAACAAGAAAAAAAGTATAATAACAAGTATAAGTATTAATGAAGAAGAAGAAGAAGAAAAAAAGGAAAAAGAGAATTTAATTTGGTATAGAAAATTACTAACTATTGTTTTACTACTAATATTAAAAGAGAAAAGCAAAAAAAAAACAAATGATTTTAAATTGAAGATTATTATTATTATTCTGGTATTTTATGAACTTGTTAGTTTGTTATTAAAAAAAATATGAAATAGAAAAAAAATATTGATACATTTAAAATTTAAATAAATTAAGATTAACAAAATAATAACGAAAAAACAAAATATACTTTGAGGTTTATTTTGTTTTAGATTTTTAAATTAATTAAGCTTTAATGAATTTTAGCTCTAAAATAAAGAAAATATTCTTGTATTCATTTCAATATAAAGCATATCTTTTAATTTTATATTTCTAATTGTTTTTGTTTAAAGAGCTTATTCAAACATCTTTATAATATTATATTTCTTTTACTCCTAATTCAACTGAAAGAAACTTTTAATTAGCAGATAAAAATAATATTTCACTTTTTTTTATATTCAGTTTCTAGTGGTTTTCTTGTTTATCAAATAAACCTCTTAATAAACAAAAACAAAAATAAAGCAATCAATAATATTTTTTCTTTAAAATCAAATAAAATTATAAATTAATATTTAATGCTAATAGTTTTAATTTGAATATTAAATATTGAAAATTTATTGAGTATAAATTCAAAGGAATGAACCTTTTTTATTTAATATTGTCTAATTTATAAATATATAATTAAAAATAGAAAATTTTAATATTCTTTAGCTATTTTTAGATTTTTTATTAAAATGAAATTTCATCAAGCGTGTGTAAATATGTTGTGGCTTGAAGTTTATAAATTAAATTGGTTTAAATTAATGTTATACAAAGAAGGAGGAGTGTTGTTAAACATTTGGGTAAAAAGTGTAAAACAAATTGCTTTTAAAGACTATTATGTATAATGTGGGTGGTTTTGGTAGTTAATTAGTGAGTTTTAACTAAAATTTTCAAATGAAATAAAGTTATAAAAACCACTTGAAATGTATTAATAAAATTTTTCATATCAGTAGGTAGTATCGTTTATAAAATCGTTATTATTTATTATACGTCTATATAATAAATATTTTTCATTTTTAAATATTTGTTTAAAGGATCCTTAAGTTTAGAGTTTATATCCTAAAACTTTTTGTATGCTTTAGTTGTAAAAATAAAGTTGATTTAATTTTAAATCAAATATTTCTTAGAAAAACGAAATTTAGTTTAAGTAGTAGAGCCTTTATTTAGCTTTAAAATGTTAAACAAAGTTTTATATAGATATTTTTTTATTCATTTTTTTATTTATTATCTTTATTAGTTTGTAAGTTATAAACATTTTAGTAAAATTATTCCAAATTAATATTAATCATACGCCATCACAATTGTTATTCAAAAACTTTTAAAATTTTTTCAACTTTAGTAGAGTTCTGCCAAATTTAAACTAAATAGATCATTTCAATGATCAAAGTCAAAATGATAGTTGCACTCTAATAGCAGCTGTTTTAAAAATTCAAATATAAAAATGTAGTAACTTATCTGTGTTAAACAAAAAGCTAAACAAAGTGCCTGTTGTTTAGTTGATGTTGAAAAATGTGCTACCATTTGTTGCACTTATCCACATAAATGAAGTTTTAGTTCAGACCGCCACAACTCTAAGCATTAGTTTATTTCCTATTAATTTTATTGTATATTTCAACTTCAAAAATTATAAGAAGAACACCAAGGATGTCAAAACATAGTCTTAATAAAAACCGCAACGAGAATTAATTTTAAATACAAAGTATTTTTTTAAGTCTAGTTCTCGTGATAAATTGTGATTTATAAAATTAAGAAGGTAGCATTGTATATTGAAGCATATCTTGATATATATTTGTCTGATTTTGTTAGGAATCAACTCAATAACTTTTAAATACCGTCAACAGTTGTGGAGATATTAAGCCCACTTTCTAAACGTAAATTCAATTTTATATGAAATTGCCAAAAATTAAATTTTTTATTTTTTAAAAAAATTGAAATTTGCATTTTAAATCGTACTTAATTTCTTGATTTTAACTTTTTCATACTCGAGGTGTTGAACTTTGACACCATGTAGTTTATCTCGTATTAATAAAAGGTTGATTTTTCAGAAAGCTTAAGTTCTCTTCTACAACTCATACAATAGTTTAGGAGATACAATTTTTTTATATTGATGTAGTATTTAATTTTCTTAAATCAACCTATTTCTAAACAAAAACTTTTTATGTCTTAATTAAATTTTCTCTCTCTCTCTCTCTCTCTCTCTCTCTTTTAATTTCTCTCTCACTCACTTCTTTAAGGATTACTCATATTGAAATGTAATTTAAACTAAATTTTAAGCCCAAAAGCTGTTTTCTTATTTTTACATTTACCCAAGAAAACTAAAAGTAATAAAGCAAAAATACCTTCAACTTTCTCTATAACACAATTATGCCTTGATATCCATTTAAGTCAAAGGAAGTTTGGAAAAATATCTCACAAAATATATAATACATATATATAGAAACAATTTAGAAACAGCTAAACATAACGAAATTGAAAACACTCTTTTTTTCAAAAACCTCAAAATGTGAATAGAAATTTCATATCTGCCATAACATGATTGGCCAAATGCCAAAATGTAAAAATAAACCAAAAACATTTGTAACAAACATTTGTTACAAAATGTTGTTTCGTCATACAATCCGGTGTTAAAAGAAATTCACAAATATTTTATAAAAAAAAAAAATATATGTATTAAAAAAATGGAAAAGAACTCTATACATCTTTGGTTAACAATAGAATTTGGTGAACGAAATTTGGTAAGAAGCCCATGTGCGTAAAATATTTCCGTTGTATTTAGAAGCTCGTAAAAGAAATATTTGTTATTTGTTAACAAATGTTTCTTTAGTAGGTCTAAATGTAGGCTTTTTGGTAGTTTTTAATTTAATGTATTTGGAACACAGAGAGAAAAATATTACAAAATTTAAGTAGAAATTAAATTGTTTGCCATTTTTTAGACAAGATATCTGGATTGAGATCGTTATATTTGACAAATTTGGTAAGATATATTTTTTATTATATTTATAATTTTGGATTTAAATTAAAAAAAAAATAAAAATTTTTGTTTTGAAATTTTTTTTAAAATAATTTTTGATGCACTAAAAAAATTGCTTTTAAAGAAAATTAATTTTTAAAAGTTTTTTGTGTATTTAAAAAACATGGTATGAAAAATTTTACTATTTTCATAAAATATGCTTTTTTGTCTACATTTTTAAGCAAGCGGAAATTAATGTAGTCCTATGCATATCTTATCCCTTTTACTGTACGACATATTTGTCTTTAAAATGTATATTTGGGCTTTTTAACGTAACTTGATTTTTTTATATATAGTTGGTCCAATTTTCATTCGATTTTTTATTTATTTTATTTAAAACAAATCGCAAAGTAGTGTACAGAAAGAATATTTAGAGGAAATTTATTAAGCATTTATATTTCAACTTCTATTTTGTATTATATTTCGAAAAAAAAGACATCTTACAAAATAAGGACGTGCTCGAAAAAATCCGTGCTTGGAAATCGGTTAATAGGCAGACCCTAAAACAATGGGTGACTTTTTTTACAGTATTATTTTTACTTATGACTCAAAGTTTTCTATCTCACAATAATCATAAATTCAAACTATAAATTTTTCACCACATTAAAAATAATAAACCCAAAAGCAGGCACTGATTTTTTCGTACGTATGTAATCCTTCGATATCCAACAAATTTCTTTTTTTTTTTTCAAATCGTAAAGCTGAAAGCAAAAAAATTTTATATTTTTCTAATAAATCTAATATATTTTTGATTTTTTTATAATTATATGCCGTTTATACCAAAACAAAATCTATTTAGTTTTTGAAAAACTTAAATTTGAAAACAAAATAATTTCTATACTTAATTTTCTCTCCGTGTGGTTTTTCTTGACATTTCATTTAATAAGAAATTTTATTTAAAAACATTTGTTGTATATTTTTGATATTAAAAGCATTTAAATTAATATTTTAAAAATAATTTATGATTATTTATGTAGATGACATTAGTCATCTACATCAATAAAATCAAAAATATAAAATATAATTTTGTTCATACTATATAAAAGATTAATGTTGTGAAATCAAATGAACAGGATGTATCATAAATAATTATTTTAGTAGCTTTTACAGTTTTCGATTTGTATGGAAAAACTAAAGAATTTTATATAGTTCTTTAATAAAAAATCAATTGAATCCAAAAACTACTAGTTTTTCTTTGGTGTAAATGACATATTAGACGTTTTTGCTTCCCGTTATTTTTGTAATGCGACAAATCAAATGAAAATATATTTTTTATCCATTACTGAAGTCTTGTCTTTTAAAATAAGTGCAAAATCTTATTTTTATAAAATAAATTTTTATAAAATTTCAATTGTTGGCACTCAATTTAAATTATTGATTTTGATATATTTTTACGGCAAGATAAATTAAGATCACTCAAAAAACAATTCAACACATTATTTTGGAATGTATGAAGAATATAAGGATATTATAAAAAGCCATTACAAAAATATCTTTTAAGTCATAAATGTAATAATAGTATGCAAGTTTTTAAAACTTTAAAATCGAACATGATTTGTAGGAGTTAAACTTTTTCATCAACTTTGACACCATGTAGCTAATATTGTATTACAACAGGGTGATTAAAGCTTAGGTCATCTCCTACAACTCTCTTTTACATTTCTATTCTATGCATCAAGTAGTTTACAATTTGCCAAAATAGCAAAACTTTTGCCAGTGTATTTACATCAACATAAAATTTCTTTCCTAATATTTCTAATGACCTTCATCACATGTTTATCCTCACTATCGACACCCGCAAACGCACACGCACTTCCCATACACTTGCACATTGGGAAATTATAATGATATTTTGATTAATATTCAGCTTTTATTGTGTATGGGAGAGCTGTATCGTACATACATATGTATGTTTTTGTTGCTGTTACTTAATGTTAAAAACAACATCCTGTTGAAATAAATGGTTGTTTTTATTTTTAGCATTTTATAGTTACTTTTCAACTCTATTGATTTTTCTCCTTCCTTTCCTAAAGAGGTTAAGTTCAAAAAATGAAAAAATAGAGGGTTAAAAGGAAGTATTTTTAGTATAATTTTCTTTTTACTACAAAAAAAAAACAGCCAAAACTGCAAAACTCATGTTATTATATTGTCACATTTTATTTCCAAAAAAAAGAGACAAAAAATACCAAAATGACAGCAACACAAAATGTAAACACGTGATGTCAGCATTAAGGAAACAAAGAATGACAGACGGACGGTAAGGGAGACCATTTTACGTATAGTTAGTCTAACTAATAAAACTTTATGTTTGGAAAAAATAGAAAATGGCTGAAAGAAAGAAAAATAAAATCGACTTTAAAAAAAATATAAACGAAAACAATAAGAATGCAATACAATACGTGAGCATCTATAATGAATGCAGTCATCCAACCATTGTATTGGTATGAAATTTGAGGAAAAATAACTAAATGGTTTTTGGCTACAAAATGTTGCAATAGACAATTTTAAATCCTTGCTAAAGTCATGCATGAAAGAGTTAAATAAAAATTTGTAATTTATATTGAATTTAATATTCAGCAAAATTGAAGATGAGATTAAATATTTTCAAATTTGTTTCTTTTATTTGCATTATAAAAAGATTTATGAAATCTTGTTTTTATTTACATTTTTATTATTATTTTAATTTTCTATGTAACTTTTAAATGAGTACTCACGAAACAGAGAACCTATGTCCTAAAATCATAAGTTCTATAACTGCTTTCATCATAACCACTTAAAATTCTTTAATAACATCCTCAGAACTCGTGGCATCACAACTAATTCTGACACTAATATTGTAAAGCTTTATCAATCCTTTGGAACAACACTTTGGTCCTCTTTAATTTTTTTTCACAAGAGTCCAATATCTCTTCACTGGTCTAAGCTTCAGATAATTTAGAGAATTGACCTTTCATTGTACAAAAACTATGTGATCGTTTGGCTCCACAAATAACTTGTTTCTTTGGCCGCAACTGTATAAATCTTGCCAAATAAGGAATTCTTTCGATCCTAAATTTATCTTAACATATCCTTAGGAATTATCAGCATAAAAAATTTTACCAGAAATCTGCAAAAAATCCTTCATGCCTTTTACAGCATGAAAATTTTGATTTAAATTTGTGTGAATTTTGATTTAAATTTCCGTGCCCTATTCTTGGTTTCTATTTTTTTTTTTCTTTTTCTTTTTGGAGCACTCCAGTCTTGAACATTTTGGACTTTATATGTATTTAACTTCGGTTCAAATAATATTCCAGATGTGTTTAAAATTCTTTTTAATATGCTTTCAAGTTTCTTTGATTTCAAAATATCGAACAATGTATCCTATCGAATTCTTCTGATACTATTAACATTGCAAACAGTTTGTCAACCCACATTTAATTCTTTAGCCAATTATTTGTAAGACCAATTTGACTTTTTTAAATTGCTTAATAATTTGTAGCGCCTACAACTTTTTAGTCACTTATTTTGATCAACTTCATAACAAATCAATCAATATTAATATCTTTGAATTTCATGGAGTTACAGACAATTTGATGGATTATAATTTTTAGTTCCAAAAAAATTCTTTGTTACCATTCCATTATTTTGTTGTTGTAATGAGAACAAGGAGGAACAAGCCAAAAAACAGCAGATACACTGTATTTTCTTAGGAAAGGGAGAAAATTTTTCCAAAGGCACTCATTCACGTTTATTTCTGTATTAATGGAACCATTTTTTTGGGGAATTTTGATTGAAAAATTCGCCTTAAGTACGTTCAAGATTTTTTTCCAGCAAATTCTTGCTTCTGTTTCTAAATGGATTATTTTTTATTTACTTATTTATTTTTTCATACTTTATAATTTTTCTGGATAGATTTTCTTTAAAATTTTCTGATAAAGATTCATGTTTAAAAACATTGACATACATATCTTCCGACTCAAACCGTTTTCGATTTTCTGTAGCCACTAATATTGCAAAATTTTTTCTAAATTTTTGTGCTCATAATATGAACTTAATCGATCCGCTAGTAAGTTACCATTTCTGCATAAATAATCCCTATAAAAAGTTTATTATTTGCATTTTCAAATAATTAAAATAAAGCGTATAATTGAATTAATATGTAATTTAAAATTGAAAACATTTGTAATAAAAGTATAAGTTCGTTTTGTATACAAATCGCTCAAATAAAAGGCGATAAATTTTGCGATTTAGTGAAAAAATTTTTAATTAACATCATTGTTATTGATGTGAACAAAACAACAACAACAAATTATATTATACATTTACGTTTTTTTTAATAAACAACAAATTACGATCCATTTATATTTGCAATAGAGTAATGGAATCTTTAAAATTTGAAGCAACAGGTTTCTACTAGGAAAGTATATTTTCATAAATAATTATTATTTAAAATTATAAATATTGGTTAAAAAGCCAAAACGTTTAGTGTTTCCAAAATAATTTTCATTATTTTAGCATTCACTGTATATTTAAAACATAAGAAGTAAAACTCCTAATTGTAGATAATATATTTAAAAATATATAAGAATCTTATTATATAACATTCTTGTGAAATTCATATTTATTTTATAGATAAAAATATCTCCGCACATACAAATACTTAAGTAAAAAAATGTACTTTAATGTCTATTACACTTAAAACTCCATACAAATTTTCTAATATATACATGTATATACACATACAAATTTAAAATATATATGTATATATATGTATACTCGAACTAACCCAGCAAACATTGTGTTATAGTGTATGAATTAAATAGCATTAAAAATTATTATAAAACATTTTGTAACATAAAATGTCACACAAATAGGCAAACAATAAAACATAATCTTCGGATCGGATTGAATCGGATAGTACAAATATTGTAACGCAGAGAAAAAATCTTCCTACACCGTTCGACTCAAAATCACTTTTTGAGTCGATTTAGCCATGACCGTCCGTCAGGTTGGCTGGCTAGCTGTAAAGCTTGTGCACAAAGTACAGGTCGCAATTTTAGAGATAATTTGATGAAATTTGGTACATATGATTTTTTTGGTACAAGGACGGCCTATTATTTCACCTAACCCCCATACAAATGTTCTCCCGAAATAGAGTTTTAACACTCAAAAATACTTTTAAAAATTTTAATTTTTAATGAAATTTAACACAAATAAGTTTTATGTAAGCATAAATCCATTTGCCAAAATTCATGAAGATCGGTCCATAATTGGCCATAACACCCATATAAGACCCAATTTCTGAAATCACCAAAAAGTGCATAAATACATGTGAATCTTAGTATCGACCTAATATTCTGTAATAGTATTTTTTATTTTCCACTTAATACAAGTATAGGTCAGTAATTGGCTCCTTCCCGAATTTTGGTACACATAGGCAATGGTTCTCTCCTTTTATGATCGTTTATTGTTTTGTTATCAGATTGCATAATTTTGTTCAAAAAGTAGTTGTGATTCAGAGTCATGGCTTTCAGGAATGATACAGTTTAACATATATTTCGCTACCCCTTATTTGTCGATTTAAAATATTTACTACTACAGTTTAAGAGTTTAAAAAAGTGGTCGTAATATCCCATCGAGAGCTTATAAATTGATGCATTCGTTTAAAAGGTTTAAAAAAATGGGCGTAAAAATCGCAATCTTTCATAGTCTCTGGTACTCTCTGTGTGGCAAATTTCGTGAAAATTGGTTTAGCCATTTAGAATTGATTGACGCACAGACAAATTTTTAAAATCACCCATATTATGTATGACAAAATAAAATAATAATATAGATAATAAAATAGAAATGGTATTTTTAGAAAGTCGAGTTGAAACTACTCTGATTTTATCGACACATTTTTATTGTCGACTCTGAATGAAAGTGAGTGAGAAAGTGAAGGAAAACACATAATTTTAAGAATAAAGTATAATTATTTTTTATTTAAAATATGCTGTTTTTGTGTAACTGAAGTTACTTGTGGACGACCCATTACTTCACTTGGTCCCGGAATACAGTTATTAACCTCATAAATACCCTAAAAATAGAAATATTTTAATGAAATTTATCACAAAAATTTTATGTACGTATCTGTATACCAAGATCGTTTCATAATTGATCATATCTCCGATATACGATGAATATATATTTTATAAGATATATAAGGATTCTCATTACGAGATTATGTTTATGTGTTTGCTGGACATCATTTTAACACATTGAAACTCACTCGACATGCACAATCATAGAAATATTTCAATATTTTCCAATTCAACGAACTTTTATCATTTCTCATAAATTGAGTACATATTAGATTTTTTTCTTTCTTTCTTTTTATTTTTTCCATCATTTTTTTATATTTCAACCCCAAATGGTCAATATAGTCAATGTAATTGACCTTATAAGTTAAAATAAGTTTTCTCTTGGTATGTTTTTTTTCATAAATATTGACAATACAAATAAATTCTATACCCATCAAGCAAACGAAAGGACATTTGGAAATTGTACAAAAAAACGTTTAATACTTTTTACACAAAAAAAAAGTATGATAAAGTTTTTCAGAATAAAACTTAATGAAGTTATCTATTTATAATTCATATTTAATTATAGCTTATCAAGGAGTTGTTTGGTAATCATATTTATATAAATGTTGTGCCAGAAAATTTAAATCAATCGTGATCTCTTCTTAAATTTGATATATACATATACATATAAATTGCATTAAAATAATGTACCAAAATATAAATCCCTTAAATAAATTATATTTAATACTGACTACATCTCTATGTTTATATGTATTTATGTTGATGTCATAGATAAACAAATGCTCACATTATAAATGGATGACGTATTATTTCCTTGAAGGCCATATTTAAATATTGTTGGCAATAATATTTTTTTTTTTTTTTATATAAAACCAAAACCTAAATTCATCATGGAACAATGAAATATTATAATCATTATATTGTTGGTTCATAAAATAATGTTTTTTTTTTTTTTTTTTTTTTTTTTTTTTTTTGTAAATTTGATTTTTAAAGGTACATTGGGTTTTTTTATAAGTTATTGTTTTTTTTTTTTTTGTCTAATTCGAAATTGTTTATTCATTATAATTAAGAAAATAATATAGTAGGCTCTTGCTAAACAATATAATAACTATTTATACAATTGTAAGTTATTAACAGAAATATTAAATTGAAAGCGTAGGAAGAAGGAACATATAAATTACTTTTATGAAAATAGGGCACAAACAGGAAATACTAGGCTTGGAGAAGGCATTAGTTTTTTGTCTGTATTTGCATATAGTTTAATTTTAAATGAATTATATGGAAAAGTAAGAATTTACTCTTTGAACACAATAATGTGGAATAGATATATTCTACCTCACTATGTTCAAACGCTAAATGTTTGGTTATAAATCTATATCTCCTTAACTTTTGGTCGGATCGAATTTAATTGTAGAGGACATAAGCTAAAGGGTATCAAAATTTACTATATCCAAGAAAAAAAGTAAGTTTAATGAATGAAGTACATTTAATTAAATTAATTAATTAATTTTTTTCAATAATTTATTAATATAATTTTATTAATAAAATTCAATAAATAATTAACTCTGGGAGAAAACAAAAAATTTCGAACACCAGACGAACATCACCATCTCGGATTTCTATGAAATTCGGTATACAGACTCATTACGTCAATACAAAATTAAAAGTTCTTTAAAATTTTCAAATTCGTTATAGTTTAGATTTTATCGCGGTTCAAAGTTCACTTTTTTCAGAATTTTTTTCATAAATACATGAAATTTAAATCAATATATCTCCGCACCTATTTGTCCGATTTAAACAATATTTGGCTCAAATTAATGCTTAATGAATCCACTTTCTAAATATTTTTCTGAAAACTCCATTTTTCAAAAGAAAAGGATATTTAAATTAATATTCGTCCTTTAATATTCGTTGTACTAATACATTGATTTAATTAAGAACAAACAAATGGAAAGAACAAATGAAAAATTTCATTAAATTATATTAAAATTAATCATCCAATGCTTTCTGACGGAAAATATTGCAAAACGTATACAATATATCTTTATTGTTGTCTTTAAAACGAAAATAATTAAAACGTAAATAACAGTATTTTGACGGGGAAATCAATTCATCTGCAATCGATAGCTCTCCAAAGAATTGTTTTCTGGTAGGAAAAGTGTTTGATTTATGACCTTCTAAAAGAAATATAAAAATTCATTGAAATTAATGTACTTTTCACAAGAATTATATATTTAATTTAATAAACGTGTATATTGATGCAATCTAAAAATGACAAATTTAGTCAATAATCATGAACATTGAATTTTAATATTTAATAAGACATTATTTTAATGCACCAAATTTAGTGTACAGATTTTAAGAAAACATCAATTTTTTAATATTTTTTATTTCACATAATATTTTCACTTTTATTTCTTCAGTAGTGTATGAAATATAAATTAATCTTTCATTCTCGCAAAAATCTTTTCAAAACAATTTTTGCCAATTTTTCAAAAATAAATATTATGAATAAAAATTTAAAAACTAAAACAAAACTTTGTCTACTTTAAAAAACTACTAATAAAAATAAATTAATTATTAACCAATTCTCACGGAACTCACGGAATCGTGAACTAATTTTCATCAAGGTTGTTCTCTTTTGCGAGACTGATCACGTTTTTGTTTTAACTAACAAAAACATGTCTTATACGTACGGTGACCATATGTTTTTCAGAAAAATACAGACCAGGTGAAAATAAAATACACTAAAAACAATTTCTAAATCAGGTTATTTTAACTGTCAAAATTTTAATTGTCAATAAAGTTTTGAACATTATTACATTGATTGTTAGAAAAATAAAAATTTATTAATTCAATTTAACAAAATACAAAAAGAAAGAAAATAATAAATACAAAAAGATGCAGCAATAAATACAAAACAAAATATTTAAAATCCGTTTTAAAATCCATTTTTAATATTACAAAATCAACATGAAATAATTAAAACAAATAAAATTTATTTGTAATTCAAAAAAGCACAAGAACAAAAAAAAAAATAAAAATATTTAATTATAATATTTTTCAGGGGAATAAATTTGCTTTATTAAGTTTTCATTTTGTTTTATATATTATTTATATGCCATTTACACCAAACAAAAACTAATAACATTTTAATCTAGTTTCTATTAAAAACTAAATAAAAACTATTAAAATAAAAATTTATGAAACAACCTGTTTAGATGTTTTCATAAAAGTCAGCTTTTGAATATGACAATATAGTTAAAATTGTCAAATAATAATAAAATTGTCAAAAAATAATTTTATTTCTTGCATAAAATTTTCGTATAAATTATTTTTAAAATGTTCCTAAAACGTTATTAATAACAAAAGTAATTTAAATTTTTTCAAAATATAAAAATAATAATAAAAAAGGTAAATACTTCAAGAAAAACCACATGTAGCGAAAAAAAAATGTATGTAAACGATTTAGTTTTTGAAATTTAGTTTTTCAAAATCCAAATCGTTTTAGTTTTGGTATAAATACCATATTAAATTATGTACAATTTTGTTCATAATTTAATTTTTTGATTAAAATTGCTTGAATAGTTTCTAATTTTATTTGAACAAAATATAAACAAAATTCTATAATTTTAAGAATATTTTCATATCCAATACTGTTTTCATGAAAATGTTTGAAAATTTCTACCCAATGTTCTTCTGTAGATGTTTGATCGTTATTCCATTCGTTTATTTTTTCTAAACTACGATAGTTTTTATTAAGTGAAAATTCATAAAATAAACTAGAATCATTAATGTTTAATTCTGTACTTTTTTTTTTTCATTATAAAAAAAACAAATTGTTTCAACTTCGTTCCAATTAAGAACTTTTTTAATAGTAAAACTTCTTGATATTCAAAATCTTATTGATTTAGATATTCAATACAATTTGTATAAATATAAGCTGATTTTTTTTAAATTCATTAACGGCTATTAAATTTTTCTCATGTAACTCATTCAATATTTTTTACAGCTAAAGGTAAAAAAGGTAAAAAAAAAAGTGGCTTGGCAATGTATAAACAAAAGCCAGGCTTAAGAAGAAGTTGAAAAAAAACTGTATTACTTACATTTGTATCAGAATTTTTTAACATTTAGTTATTTCTTATGTGAAATACAGAACAAAAAAAAACAATAAAACAAAATACAGAACATTTTCACTTTTTTTAGCTCTAAAATACAGTACAGTTTTGTATAATACAGAACGTCTGGTCACCGTAATTATACGCTTCTAGGATTAGAAACAAAAACATTTTATTCTTAATCGGATATTTTCCGATTTATAAACACTAAAAATTATTTACGTCTTAGAATAGTCTGTGTAAAAAAATTTGTTTATCTATATTATATGAAAAATTCAATAAGATTTCATTTAAATTTTATTTTTTTACTTTTTTTTTTTTTTAATTCATATTCTAACGTTTCCTATGAAAAATTTAAACAAAAAATGTTAAACACAAAAATCCAATTTCTTAATAAAAAAAAACAATTTTTTTTTAAATCTGTAGTAAATCGAATTTTTGGCAAAATTCTATTTTTAAATTTAATTTATTACTCAATATTTTAAAAATAATAATTAGTGTTAAAATTTTCACGAATATTTAAAAAAAAGTTATCTATAAATACAACTGACGTAATTTTGGTTATATAAGTAATTTAATAAGAAATAATTTTTAAAAATTTCTGCTGCTATTTCAATGCCACCCGATTTCTTAAATTTCTTTTACTATAAATTTTTGCTACAAAATGTTTGTTCTTTCACCATAATTTTATGGCAGCATTTTTACATATCTACCATAAATAAAGTGTAACCCTCTGTCATGTTTTATTTCTTCAAATCTTGAATATATAATTTAATAAAAGTACAGAAAAACTTAAAAATACTTAAGTCTCCTCTAAATGTTAAACTCATTGTAATTTTAACTTTTTGCCGTTTTTTAAACTATAATAAAACAAACAACAAAATTTAGCCAAAAATTTTGTTTTGACAGTTGAAGAAAGAGAGCAAGACAAAGGAATTCTCATTTAAATACATAAGAGATAACAAAAAAACAGGAATAAGAATTTTTGTTATAACATGAAGTAAAACTTTCTGCACGTTGACAAGCAAAGACGTAAGTATACTTAATATTATTTACATATTAATCATATGATATTACTGCAAATACACACACACATATATATATATATATATAGACATAAATAAGCAGTCAAAAATACCCAGCAAACATTTGAAATGAAATTAAAAAAAAAAACAATTTTAAAATTTCTTACAATTATTGAAAATATATTTTAAATAAAAATAATAACTTTAATGCTATCAATTGCTTGTGATAATTATTTTTTTTTTTTTTTTTTGCCAAATTATTTTTAATTTTCCTTTAACTTGTTACCTTGGATCTATTATGTGTATAAAACTTAAGTTAACATTTAAAAACGATTTAACTATTTGACGTTAGTTTAAAACAGTTCATTGTTTTCATACTTTCAAGCTGCCTTTCTTCTGGGGCTTCTAAAATAAAAAAAAGTATAACCGCATGTTTAAAAAGCGCCGAAACAAAATATCCAACAGATGGGAACAAAAAAGTACTTTATATGATAATTTATGACGCACATAAGCAGGTAACCGAACAAAAGTTGCCACTAAAGTATTACAACAAAGTTTAACACATAAAATGTTTACAAAAACAATAACAACAATATAAATATATACAAAGAACAAAATAGAATAAACTACAGCTACAATATTATACGATAATGTACTAAGTTTAGTTTTAAAAAAACTATTATACAGCAGGACCTCGATTATCCGTAATAGTCGGTTCCGTAATCATTCTGGATAATCAATTTTCACGGTTAATTGAGTCAAAATTTTAAATAGAATTTTTAAATATATATTTTTTAAGCATTGTAATTATTGAAGAATTTAATATAAATAAAAATAATAAAAATTAATAATTTTGGAAAAAAACGGAGAAGAATTCATAAAGATTTCATTTTACGTACTTAGTTCCTTAGCTCTGTAGTTCTGATCCATCGATTGGATGATTTGTAGTTCGGTGAAAAATACTTTACAATAACGTTTTTCGCCTTAAACTCTTGCACGTCTGGGTGGGCAGGGCAGTTGTCCATAAGCAGATAAATTTTACTGTCATCTTTTAGAACGATTTTCTTAAAATTCTCTAAATCTTACCCAAGTTTATTCTAAATAATAGGTACCTCATGAACATTTTTAAGGTTTTTGAACGCGCAATTTTTCCAATAACTAGCGCTTTGCACATGTGCGTACCAGCAACATTATTACAAACTAATGTAGTTAGTCTATCCTTTAAGACCTTATGCCTTCATTCTGCCTTCATTGTGTTCGATTGTTCAAAGCAATTGAAAAAATAATATTCTTGGATACCGAATAATAGAGGTAATCACGGTTAATCAATGCAAATAAAAATTAAATGGATAGATACAAAGAAAACAATTACAAAATTTTCTTTTCTGGATAATCGACGTTACCGGTTAATCGAACCACGGATAATCGAGGTCCTACTGTATATTTTTTTATAACATTTATGTGTTTTATTTTCTTCTTTGTTTCTCAGCTTTATAGCTTTTAGTAAAGGTAATTGTATAAAAATTTACACAAAGTTTATGTAAATTATAAAGGGTCATATGTGAACTTAGGTATGTGTGTGTATGTGTAAATGTTTAAGTGTTTGATGCATATATTTTATAGGTAAATAGATTTCTTAAGGGAACAATGGTGCAAAGCAGTAGTGATCATAATTATAAATATATATTTGAAATGTTTGAAAAGTTTTATTATTTTGAAGAAGTGTTACAGAAAATTTAGTATAATAATTTATACATGAATAAGATAAATTATAATAAAAAATACTAGATGTTATTGTTAATGTTATAATAACTAAAAATGATAAAGTTATGTTAGGAAATAAGTTTTAAAATACTTAACCCATTAAATTAATTAGTGTAACAAAAAAAATTACAAAATATTTCAAACGTAAATTAAGGTGTTTACAAACAAATCCGCCTAGTGTTTTTTTAAAACTTAAATTATTTAAGTTAGAATTGTTTTTATAATCCCTTTGTGTATTTTTTTAATAATATTGAATTAAAAAAAAGAAAAAAAACGTTAAATAATTTAATCGAAATTTTACTCAGAAACGAGATCGGGGTCTATATTCGACTCTGCCGAATCTTTTATACTTTATACTTATACTTTTACGTTTATAAATCTTCATTACAATGGTTAATAACATGTTTGTGTATGTATTTACAAGAATTCAGAAAATATCAACCAAATAATATAAAAGATTTCTCGAAAACTATTTCAATTACTTTTTAATAACACAGGAAAACACATATTCTGTGTGTGTGAGATTTTCCAATCAATTCGGTTACATGGTAATCATATAATCCACTTTATTTAAATTTGAATTCAATTCAAACGAGAGAAGAAGGTATAGTCGGTCAAGACCGACCATAAAATACCCTACAACATTGCCTATGTGTACCAAAACTCGGGAAGGAGCCAATTATGGACCTAAAGTATATCCGTTGACTCAAGAATCAATTTTTGAGCTCGATTTAAACGATGTCCGTCCGTCTGTTTGCTGGCTGGTGTTTTTCTGGCTGTCCATGTAAATGCTTGTGCGCAAAGTACAGGTCGCAATATTTAAGATAATTTGATGAAATTTGGTAATTATGATTTTTGGTACAAGGACGAAGCCATTGGATTTGTGGGTCATATGATCGGCCACTATCAAAAACAACCTAGCTCCCGGATAACAAACTGTTCTCCCCGGATAATAGAAAGGGGTTTTTTTTTAAAAAAAAAAAAGTTTTTTTAAAAACAACCTACCAAATAAACATAATACCTTAGAATTAAAATTTTTAATGAAAGTTTAACACAACAAATAAGTTTTAAATGTAACATAAATCTGTGTGGCAGAATTCATGAAGATCGGTCCATTAATTGGCCGATAGCTCTCCATTAATAAAAAACTCCATCTTCGAAAAATCACTTTAAACGGCCATAAAATCCATAAAAATGTAATATTCATCACATATAACATTTATTATAATATAAACTGCGTAGTGATCCTGCAAAATTTATGAAGATCAGTCATGATTGACCATAGCTTCCCATATAAGAGACACTTGGGGAATGTACACATAAAGTGCAATTAAATACATGTATTCTTAGTAGCTCGACCGTAATATTTCTGCAGTAGTATGTTTTTATTTTCAACTCAATACAATAAGTCCAATAATTGGTATCTTCCCGAATTTGGTACATCATAGGTCAATGGTGTAGGGTATCATATGGTCGGTCTTGACCGACTATACCTTCTTCTCTCGTTTTTCTTTGCTTTATAAAATGTTAAGAATTTTAAAGATTTTTATATCGCCTCACAGAAAAAATTCTGACAAAATTACGTTTTAACAATTCAATATTTGGTTTTAAATTCTATTAAAAATAAACACGGGTACTTCTGTGATGTAAATGGTTTAACTCAGCCTTCTGCCGTTTATGGTGTGAATGTGTGTACCAATTTATGAATTTATAACAACCAAGGACCATGAATTTTTGATTCCATCTGGAAAGGTACAGAAGAACAATATTCCACAAAATCACCCCTTGCCAATGTACAATTAGAAAGACGAAGAGAGTCAAAATGTTTCTTCATCTGCTCTTATTAACTCATCTGTTTATGTTTCTTAATTCGTCCTATCTATTTTTTGTACTTAAGTTCCAAATAACGTTTCATTATATTATGTGTAATACTTATACATACATCATTTTAATAAAGAAAAGCAATTATTTTCAATAAAAAAATTTATATTTGAATTTTGTTTGTTTCAAAAAAAAAAAAAAAAAGTTTGGATATCTATTTAAATCTAAATAATATTTTATTAAGTTCTAACAATTTCATTGTTTGAAATTCTTATAGATTTTCAAATATTTTCTTTTATAAATAGTATATTATTTTAATAAGAAAAAAATCTTTTTATTTTCAATAAACAATTTACGAATTTCAGTTTTTGTTTTTACGAATTTCGTGATAGGTCCAATTTCAGTAAATATAATTATAGACTTTATGAATTTTATTATTGAATTTGAAATTTAGTTTTTTTTTCTGTGCTTAAAGGACTCGATAAATACTTTTTAAAATTTTCTTGAATGCGCTATTTCTCTTATATAGTTGTTTTCGTTTTATATACATTTGAAATTTCATCAATTATAATTTTCCAAGATATTAATCAAGTTTTTTATTTTCATATATAAACCACAATCTTCAACCAATTTGTATATATTTATGCTAATTCGTTAAAAAAAAACTAAACTAATTATCGAATAAAGGAAATTTTAAGTCAATATCTTTATTGATTCAAAAAAGGAAAAATATTTAATTCCAAAAATATAATTTAAGAATTCTAAAACGTACTTTTTATCTTATTAATAAAGCAAAAATAAAATTTGTTCATTAAAATACTAATATTACCTATTCCTGAATTAGGCGCCATTTTCAATCCCACTAACCGCAATTTGTGATTATATGGGGTGAACATTATTTCCTTTTTTTTAATATCGCTAAATGTATGGCCTGTAATATTTATTATTTTTATTAAGTACTTTAAATATTCAAACCAAATTGAACACCTTAAGACTGTTTTACACTATTATACTGTGTATTAATAGCAGAGTTTCATTTTCCATCATACATATCAAAAATTGTATAATGGAAAGTATTATTAAATGTCATATTTTTTCTTTTCTTAATTAAAATATTTTTTAAAAAATTAAAAATGAAAAACTGGACTAAACTGAATATAAATCAAACTTCAAAAAAAGATGTGCCGAAATTTGCTTTAAGAGATGCAATAACGTTTCAAAAATTTCAAGATTTCTTGAAATTTCCTGGATTATAATTGACCATATCTACCAGATAGTCAGAAATCCATACTTTAAGATAGTAAGTTACATGTAAACGTTTCTTATGAACGTTTAAATGTTTATTTTAATTTCAAAAAATAAAATTATTTTAAATATTTTAACTTTTATGTACAAAAGGAGTTCACAATAATACTAACAGAAATTTAACAAACTTGCCATTACTGTTAATGAAATAATTTAACTTCTAGTTTAAAATTAACCGGAAGTTAGATAACTTATATTTAAATTTGAATAAACCGAACTTTGTGTTAACGGGCATTATATGTACATATTTATTTAACCCTGATTGTTAACCATACCTCACAAACTCTTTCTTTTACCTTATAAAGATACAAATATAATTGGCCATGAATCTTGATATTTTATCTAATGTGTGTTAGTTATACATTTATACATATGAGAGCACTTAGTAAATAGCTATGTATACATACACATACATAAGTTTACATTACATTAGAGTCTCTCTATTTATAACACATAGACATTCATATGTATGAATGTCTATGTGTTATGAATTGTAATAACTTTTTTGTGGCAACAAAACACAAAAAATTATAAACATTTAATGAGAAATGACAAAACTATTTTGTTATTGTTCTTACAAAAAAAGTTATAAGTTATAAGTTTTTGTGAATTTTTAAATGTCATTTACATAAACGGTGACATTAAAAAAACATAAATTATGGATTTGTAATGTCAATATAAGCTATTGAATTTTTGTTTTAAGAAAAAGTATGTAAAAAATAATTATGATGAATACTTAAATTTTTATTATAAATTCTAGCTTTTCTAAATATTGGTATTTAAAAAAAATCCTTTAATTACTTGTATACAAAAATGTATTTTTTTGAAATCTTGAAAAATGTTATAAGTGTAGCCTATAGTCTAGTTTCTATTTTGTAGTCTATAATCTAGTCTATAGTCTAGTCGCTAGTCTAATCTATAACCTAGTCTATAGTCTAATCCATAGTCTATGCTATAGTCTAATCTATAGTCTAGTTTATAGTCTAGTCTATAGTCTATCCTAATTGAAATTTACTTCATTTTATATTGTATAGGCTAATCTATAGTCTGGTCTGTAGTTTAGGCTATAGTCTATTATCTCTTCTAAAGTCTCATCTAAATTAACTTATTTCTTATATCATGTTACATATCACTTTCTACTTTTGAATAAAACCTTCTTAATCTTTTGCCTCAACAAAGCCGATAATATTTCAATGGCATAAATAATTATTTACAATTAACCAAATTAGAAAAAACTTTACTTAAGGTTGCTTGCGAAAATCCCAAAAATATAATAAAAAAAATTATATTACAATGATTCTTTATAAAAGATTTAATCGACTATAAAGAAAAACATTAATATCAAAATTTACGTATGAGTAACATTTAAAAATATTTGTTTTTATAAAACATTCATACTTTATTTCATACTGACTTCCTAAAAATATGCAAGATTTTATTTAAAAAGACAACATATACACATGTTCATATTTTTTAAACCATCAAGTGGAAAGTAATAAAATAAAGAATGAAACAATACAACAAAAGTTAACAATAATATAAAGAAAATAAAACAATTTTTATATATCCGATCATTTAAATATTTAAAATAGGGAATTATCAAGGATATAAATGCATTATAACACAAACATTATGCTACTGACTCTCTGCGGCAAACATTACTGAAAGAAAAAAACATATACACATACACACTCTGATGCATCCGCAAACAATTTCGACATTCACGCACATCTCCTCCAACATATTTTTATATAACAATTTTCTGTTGAAATATCAAAAAGTGAATGTTTGGGGGGAAAAAAAGAGTTATTATAAAACAAACATGCAAAAGGTTATGTAAATTACACACACATTTGTTCATATATACATATATATGTTAGTATTTCTTCTATTTATGATGGCAATAAGAAATGTATGTATACGTATGTGTGTGTAGGTAATCTTCAAGAGCATATTTGAGTACATGAGTACAAATAAAGGAAAATTGTAAACAAAAATATTAAATAAAATAATTGTATAACAACACAAAGGTCGCTTAAGTAACGGTTAAGTGCACGAGATGTGCATAAGAACTAATAGGAGTACTAGTATAACCGTACAAGTGTGTGTGTATATATAAGTGAATATTAGCTAAGGGTATATAAATCTCCCTCTCTTACATAGGT
The DNA here is from genome assembly GCA_001735545.1 of Phormia regina. Lineage (NCBI taxonomy): Eukaryota > Metazoa > Arthropoda > Insecta > Diptera > Calliphoridae > Phormia > Phormia regina. The sequence goes on from MINK01172675.1 coordinate 53,214, forward strand.
ATATTCATACCCATATATAACTACTTTTTGTATGAATATGATGATAATGACAATGATGTTAATGTTGAATGAATACCTTCAATAGAGAATATCATCATTATTGTATTATTTTTTTAATGCAAACGAAAAAGAAAAAAACTTTTTTTTGTTTTCGTTACTATTGTTGCTATTTTTTTTTAACTGTTGTTACTTCTGTCTTACTTTCATTACTGTTGTATTTGTGTATCCATTCTATACTTTCATAAGAGTTAAAACAAACATTGACATCAACATTTTAAATGAATAAACGCATGAACAGGTAGAATTCTTTGAAGCTACAGTGGAGGGAAAAAGAAATAATTAACTTAATAATTACCTTTACGAAATGATTTAGTCTTTTATTGGAAGTTCCTATGCTTTTTAATGCATTAGGTTAGGTTAAGGTTACGTTATGAGGGCTGCTATCCAAACAGTTGCAGGGCAGCTCAGTTGGGTCCAATTTGGTCCCGTTATGATAATTTCGATCCTTAACAATTTGGAACACCACTGTATGTCTACTTTTGCACCATTGTATATGTTTACATGGTATCTTGAATTGATGCTACAAGTAGATACTTGTATAACAATTGTTACAACTGTAAAAACAAGACCTGCATATTGAAATTACAAATGTATGTGTGAATTCACTTTTCATGTTCTTTTTTTCTCCCTTTGCTATAGAGAGCTTTCAGTTTTCCTTCCTAAATAAGTGCTAGTGTGTTTGTGAGTATTTGGTTTACTACCAACATACACCTTAAAACTCTTTGTTGTTGTTGCTACTGCAACTATATACTACTCTGTTGTTGTCAAAGTGACATTACAAGTTTTACAACTCTTTAGAATTACACATGAAATGATCTCGGAAATTCCTGTTTTCATCTGCACTTTTACTGTTTTTCTTTCTCAACTCTTGTTGTTGTTGGTGGTTGTATGAATATATGGTTTGGTTGGTTGCCTGGCTGACTGGCTGGTTGATTGTTCTGTTGGTTGGTTGTCTGATTCAATGGTAGATTTTGTTCGTAAAGACTGGTTTAGCTGTTTGGTTTCGTAATTTTTATGACAAACTGAAAAAGTTACTGTTAGTATTTTCTATAGCTTAATGTGTGTGTGTGTGTATGAATACGTGAGTGTTTGTTCGCATACTTATTCATGATAATGAATATAATGCAAATAATAGTTTGTACCATATGTTTATAAGTACAAAAGTAGAAACTGGCCCATGTTATAAATCGTGAGATAAATAAGTTTGGCCAATGGTTAAGTTTGTAGTCTGGACTATAGGTAAAGTTTTTAATTTGGACTATTGTATAGTCTGTTCTGAACTACTGTTAATTTTATAGTTTGAACTATAGTCTTTAGTATATGTCTATAAAGTCTTATCTATATAGTCACGACTAAAATCTATAACGCAGTATATATAGGATATTCTATAGTCTGGACTATAATTTAGTCTATAGTCTAGATTATATTCTAATTTACAGTTTGAACTTTTGTTGAGTTATATTCTGAACTGTCTCAAATATAGTCACGTTCTTTAATGTGGGTTTGGACTCAAATTCATAGAGTAGACTCTGGTATACAGCCCTGACCACAGTCTATAGTCTGGACAATAATCTGTAGTCTGGACAATATTCAATGGTCTGAACAATAATCCACAGTCTGGACTATAGTCTACAGCGTGTACTGTAGTCTATAGTGTGGCCTAAAGTCTAGTCTGTACTATAGCCAGATTAATAGTCAAGTCGTGACTATGGTCTGGACTGTAGTCTAGTATATATAGCGGACTATAACTTACTCCATTGTCTGGGATATAGTCTAGTTTACAGTCTGAACTGTTTGCATCTGCACATCGTTATCGGGAATGCAAAACAACGTAATATCACTTTTCATAACAGAAGGCACAAATGTACATTTTTTAATATAATCGTTATTTTTGAGATCATACACAGAAATTATATTATTAATTAATATAATTAATTTTCTAATTGGCATAAATTATATTATATTTTAAATAAATTGATAGTTCTTACAAAAAATAATCCTTAATTTCTTTTAATTTTCTCTTGCTATATTTTTAAATTAAACACAATATTTAAACAATATAATAACTTTGGTAAAATTTTATTTTCGTCCCCCAAAATACCAGAAAAAGTAAATGAAAATGTGACAATGTTATAAGAACAAAAAATCCTTTTCCTAATTTATGGTCATCAGCCATTGTAAAAAGGATTTCGCATGGATGAGGAAATTGTAAAACAGCTCTTAAGAAAATTTTATAAAAATCTAATAAAACTGTTTACTTTGAAACAACCTTGGTAATAATAAACAATAAAAAAAAATAACGAAAACGAAAAGTTTGTAAAAAATATAAAATAAAAACAAAAACTAAGTAATAAAATAAAATTAAGGTTATGTTTTTTATAAGGATGATTACGATGATGATGATGATGTTCTAACAAATTTATTTTGGTATTTTTACCACAATTTTCCGACAATTTTTTTACATGGTTGTTGTGATAGCAAAATACATTTGTTATAATAACGTAAATATGTAAAAGTATTATTTAAATTTTTTAGTAACACTTAGCCAATAAGAAAGGTCATTTAGAAAATAACTACTAGAATTTTTTACACGCAAAAAAAGAAACCGTAGTGAAGTTATCGAATTAATTAAATAACTTACGTTGTTCTTAATTTTGTTTTAATTCAGATGACGTAAAAAAAACGAATAAAGATTGTTGAAATATTTATTAGTCCTTTAGATTTTTAAATTTTTCGTCTTGTTAAATTAGTTGATAAATAAATGAAGAGTCGAAAATTCATACAAATTGAAATTCTTATATTTTATACGTTGGGCTTGATTTAACATATTTATATATCGAGGAGTGCTTTTAAAAGATATTTGCTCATTCATTAGAATGTACATTTTTAAACTCAACATTCCCTAAACAAAATATTTACACAAATATTTAATTTAGCTAAACTTTAGTAACCAAAATAACGCTATAATAAGTAAAAACGTTTAAATATACATAGACTGCATGCGAAATACCTTATTCCAAAAAATTCAAGGACCTTAAAGTGTTAAGGAACAATTTCTAGTTTAAAGACCAATGAATATTTGATTTTGCAATTGTCATAAGTTTTTATGAATTACTTAAACTCATGTAAATACAAAAACTTAAACACATACATAAACATATAAATTAAGACTTTCCCCATAAAAAATGTTAAAATGTTAAAGTATATAATAGTACTACTACTATTCACATATATAAAATGTATTCCTTTTGACATTTATTAACATGTGTTTAAATGTATGTTTTATATATTATTTACCTTTTCAGTATTTGTAGACATTTCGTTTTATTTTTTTTTTTTTTAATACTTTCGGAAAATACTCCTTGTTTTTATATTAAAAAACTTTCAGCTAGAAATTTTTTGTATCCAAGACTTAAAAACTTTGCTTTTAGTTATGACGCGTCATTTAATCGTTTCTATAGCCGACATTTACTATATATTTTTTATATATAAATACAATTCTTTTACTTTCTTATATATGTATGTATATAAAAACACACACACTTACAAACACTTATTTACACATATTCATATGTACTTTTACATATAGACAATAAATAACCTTAAAAATTTACTTTTTTTACGTAATTTTTTTACCGAAATCTTTACGAAATTAACGTAAAATTGTTAATTAATTTTACCTAAAGGATTTTACTATTTCACTTTTTGCATAAACAATGAAAATTTATCTTAAGAAAAATTTTTCTTGGTTTTCAACTTTTAGCCACTTTATTTATTATTTTTTAAGCTTAATTTTTTTCTTTTTTAGACATTTCTACTTTTTTCCGTTTAACCGTTTCTTTGTTTTTATATGTGAATTTATAGTATATAACGCTTTTATCCTTCTACCGCAACTAAACTACTCCTGCTTAAAACGTAATGTGTATATTCCTTTGAAAGGGAAAAAAGTGACAGAATTAACAAGTGTATTTGTAGTTGTAAATGCAAAATAAGGAAAAAAAAACTAAATTGTAAATGAATGGCAACCAACTTCACTCAAAACATGCGCAGTAATTTGTTGCTATATGTTGCAATCCTTTAAAGTTCTGTATTAAAGGATTTGAAATTTAAGAGATTTAAAATATAAATGAATAAAGTTAAGAAAGTCTTTTGGAAATGTTATTTTTTTCTTAAGGAATTTTCTACAAGAAAATTTTGTTATCCTGCTCAAAATTAATTACAAATTAATTTCGTTATGAAATGTAAATTCATTATTTTAAATGATGAATTTCTACATCATTAATTTGGAGCCCAACAAATTATAAAATTCTTTGGAAATTGATTTAAATTTATAATTTTAAATAATAGGAGTTTTCATAAAATGAAATAAATGCATAAATTTTATGAATATACAAGACCGTAAAACATTTGTTAAGATTTGTTCGAAAAAATATTACATAATTTATAAATATTTACGCCTCAATGTCAGTGCATAAACTACTTCGTAAACTTTTACTTTTATAAAATCAATTTTGAAATAAACAAATAAAATTATTTTTTAATTCCAAATAAAGAACAAATAAAATTTAAGGAACAAAAAAGTTTGGAAGTTTGGAAATTTTCTCAAGAAAAATAAAACGAAACATAATAATTTGCAAATGGATGAATGAAATGAAACACTCGAGTAAAACGTATAAAAATACTAATTTTTGTATTTTTCCCCTTTCTGTCGTAAATTAACAAATAATAATAATTCCGTGTCTGAACACAAACTTTCTTTTTAACTGCGACTGACAGCTATACAATGCATAAATGATGTTAACAAAATCGTTGCATTATTTTGTTTTTAAAATTTTATATAATAAAATATAAAAATGCATATATTAAATTATGTTCTCAGTTGAAATAAAGAATTGCAAATGAGTCAAAAAAAATGTTAAAATGAGAATAAAACAACCGACAAAATGTATTAACGTACTTCGGTAATTTAAAGTTGAACATTTTTCATCTTTGATGTACTTCACGCAGAATTTTGGCGTACTGACCTGGTTCCGTTCCATATAAATGCAAATGGGCAATTATCAAAAATTTTTAACCTGGCTGATATTTGTAACAAACTGGTTACAGATCTGAACTCACAAGACTTGAAACTAATACAGTGCCAAATTTAAGCACAACAAGTTTCTTTTTCTAACCATGATTGTTGTTCAAAGTTCAAGAATATAGAAAAACTAATAAAAAACGACTTAAAAAATAAAAATATAAAAATTTTTTGAAAAATTTTTTGAAGGCCTAAGATCTCAGCTGTTTTATATGTCGTTACCAAGGCTTTTTTACTATTAGGTTAGAGCAATTCTACAACAATAAAAAAGTTCTCTCATTGATTTTCGTTAAATGTCAAAATTTGTTCATTGAAACAATAACAAAAATTTTATAAAAAATGTAAACAAAACACACATAGAAACAAACATCATGTAAAAAAAGTTTGACAGTTATAAGAAATAAGAAAAAAAGTCAGCTGTGTTTTCAAATCTACCTAATAGTTAATATGCCTTGGTCGTTACCATAACATAATTATAAAGTACTCACACATCTACAAAAACAACAATTGCTTGTATTTTGTTAGTGTAATACTACTCCTCATAACGTCAAAATGATATGAACAGAAAATGAGAGGAATAGTAAAATACTCACGAACAAAATTACATAGGAATACAAAAACAATTTGGCAGTAATGCGAGGTGCGTCGATGAAAAAATTGTAAAACAGCTGTTCTTACGAGTATACTTCCTAATTATACTATGGTCGTTACCTTGTTAACATACCGCCTACAGACATAATATGTGAGATAACAGTAACAGAGAGTGTCAAGTTTGAGAGTAAGCATTTTGTTTATATTATATTACATCCATAGTATAATTACAAAGTACTCGCATATCTACAAAAACAACAATTCCTTGTATTAATAAGTCTTCCTCTCTTTTATTCTCTCATTTTCTGTTCATAGCATTTTGACATTGTGCGGGGCTACGTCTTTACACTATATCTA
>MINK01172675.1:59322-70441 GCA_001735545.1 Phormia regina
AAATACAAAGAATTGTTGTTTTTGTAGATGTGCGAGTACTTTGTTATTATACTATGGTAGCTACGTAAGAATCTAATTTCAATAGATTCCTGCGATACGCTTTTTTTGTCAATGACTATAGACACACGTTTGCATAAGACGGGTTGAAACAGCTGATTGCTATACGATTAATTTTTTTCACTGGTTGGGCTTTTTACCTTCTTAATATAACTTTTTTAAAGAAAAATAACAACACTTCTGGCAATACTATACGTAGTGTTATCAATTCCTACTGGTTGTCAAATTGCTACAGAACTACATTGGTAAAAAATTTAAAATGGTTTTTAAATTACACTTTAGAAGTTAAATATCTTTAAATCGTAAAAAAATTATTATCAGCGAAACTATTGACTTTTAACTAATTTTGACAAAATTGGTTCTTTTACTTGCGATTATGATATAAAATTTATAATTTGAAAGTATACTCGTAAGAACAGCTATTTTATAACTTCTTCGTCAACATACCTCGCGGTACTGTCAAATTGTCTTTGTATTCCCATGTAAATTTATTCTCTCATTTTCTATTCATAATATTTTGACATTGTGTGCAGTAGTTTTACACTAACAAAATACAAGGAATTGTTGTTGATGTGCGAGTACTTTATTATTATGCTATGTATAGAATCACTATCAAAATGGCTCAAAAATCTATTGATCAATGAGAGTCTGTCAAAATTTAATAAACTAAAACTACATAAATACATGTATGCAATACCAGCTGCTACCTACATCACCTTTTTCGGTTAGTAAACTTTTTTCAAAATCGCTATATTAGTGGAAAAAATCGTTTAAACATCATTACTGGTTGCCTGCGTCAACAGTTGTTTTAGCATATTAAAATCCTGTATTTTTTAAGAAAATATATATTTCAAATTCTTTTAATGAAATTCATCTATAAATCTATAAGAAAATCACTATTAACTAACACCTTAAAATAGTAATCTCTTAAACAATGTGCTAAGAACAAAACAAGTTAGAACACCAATGAAAAATGTAAACAAATTTACAAGTGTCTCGGAAAGTTCCCAACTTGCAACAATAATTGTAGAAAATAAAGATAACATTTTACTAAAACAACAATAATAAAAACAAATGTATAAAAAGTATGCAAAATAGATGTAAGAAAATTCTTAATAATAAGACCCAAAACAATTTTTTTTATTATTTATATTTAACAACCATATGGTGGGTGATGTATTACACACACAAACGCATTAACCGCAGGTTATTTGAACTTGTCTAACAAAATTGTGTTCTTTTTTTATTTTCTTATGCCTATATAGACACCAAGAACAGACTGTGTTACTAACGTTTATTATTATAGAACAACAAGAGGGTTATATACACTTATGTGGTTAAAACAAAAGGTAAGAAAGAAGTTAAATATTTATTTTAATTGCCAAAATAAAACGCCACACAACTTTATAGAAGCGAGTGATTAATGCGTTTTCTGTGTGTTATTTTTCTAGATAACTTTAAAAATTTATATAAACAATTGCATTTGGTAAAAAAATGTCTCATGTACGTTATGATAATCATAAATATGCCCGCCTTAACAATCAGGAAATCAAAACTCAACGCTCTTATTCAGAGGATGAAAATGAAGAAATCGATTTGGGCACTGAACACCGTTTGAGATATTCCGCTGATTCGGATGATAATGATGACAATGATAAAGCACAACAAATACAAAATGGTCATTTGCAATCACATACCAGTGATAATGGAGCTTCTAATGGTACTTCGGTGACTCTAAGAGATCGTCTTAATGATTCACGTCTTATGCAAATGGCGATTTGTTCGTTGTTGACAATACTGTTGTATTTATTGTTATCAATATGTTTGACCTTTTATCAGAAGGCATTGATAAAAGAATTAAATTTTCCCTTAACTATTGTGAGTTATCATTTGGTGCTAAAGTTTTTAATGGCTTCCAGTGCCCGTGGTATTTACAAGGCTGTGGTAGGAAAGTCAAGAACGCAACTAGATTGTCGTACTTCAGTGAGAAAAATGGCTCCAACTGGAGTGGCAAGTGGTATTGATATAGGATTTTCTAATTGGGCTCTTGCTTTAGTTTCGGTATCATTGTATACCATGACCAAATCATCGACAATTGTATTTATATTGATATTTGCCATATTATTGGGATTGGAGAAAAAGGTATGTATTTCGTATATATAGACAGTTGCGGACAAAAAATAAGGTCAAATATATTTATATAAAATTTTTTGTCTTTTCTTTTCATCGTTTCAAGTGCAGACCAAAAATAGGGTCAGCATTACTTTTGTAAAATTTTTTTAAAGTTTTTTTTGTAAAATTTTTATGAAACTTAACTTTTTAAATCTTGATAACGACATTAAAAAAAAAAAAGTGAAAAAAGATGAGAAAGATGTGTTCATAGGAACAGAGTTAAAAAAGTTATTAGGAAGTTGAGAATGCGGGAACATTTTTCAGGATTCTGATCCTGAGCTTATGTGGAAATTTTTAAAGAGGAATGGATGTCTTGAAACTCGGGAACACTTGACGATGTATAATCCGGATAACGTGAATGAATATTTCGCTTCTTGTCAGATTACAGGATTATAATACTTATAATTTTGACAATAGTCGGTATAGCGACGTTATTCATAATATGGGTTTTTCCTTTTCATGTATCAATAAAATCCAATGCTATGGGTAATGATGCTTTACCTGTGAAGTTCATTAAGTTGATTTTTCCTTTTATTTCCTCACATTTGGTCCATCTTGTTAACACAATTATCACTACTTCCTGTTTCCCTTTTAAGTGGAAAATAGCTGAGGTTGTTCCTATAAGGAAGCAAGGCCATTCAAGTGAGTGACAATTTACGTCCTATTTCTATACTTCATGTACTTTCCAAGGTTGTTGAACATATCCTTAAAGACCAAATGATTGAGTATCTTGATCATGGTTGGCTGATTCACCCCCTCTCAATCGGGATTTCGGAGGGGACATAGCACCACCTCTTTACTTATTTCTTTGTCAGATTCAATCAGGTAGTTGCTAGACAGTCGTAAGAATGTGGTTTTACTTTCAGTAGATTTTTCAAAAGCTTTTGGCAGGGACAGATTACTTCAAAAACTGCTGTATAATTTTGGTTTTTCTTATTCCTCGTGTAGTTTGATTCGATCTTACCCCAGTGATAGATATCGGTTGGTACTTCCGAGTCGAGAATCAAAAGGATCATTAGTGGTGTCCCACAGGGATCGGTTATTGGACCCCTATTATTTATGCTTTACATCAATGACCTTTTGCTTGAAGTTGATGGAATTTCTTGTTTTCCTTTTGTTTATGCAGATGATGTACAGTTTGCTGATTTTTTAGATGTTTTGGAAAATATTTGTAAAATTTATGGCCATAAGCAGAGTTATGTCATGGGCTTCAGACAAATGGTTTCTGTGTGAATCTCCTAAACAAAACGAAGTTAATGCAGGGGTTGGATTTGATTACTAGTCAACGTTAAGATTTCAGAGTGATAATGTTTCCTGTTAGAGTTTGTTTTGAATTTTTAATCTTCCCCGTTGTGTATGTTTCTGTTGAAAACGATTTATACTCGTAAAAATATTTAGTTAACCTGCTGCTATAAAGAGAAGGGTTGCTACAGCGATTCTGATACCGAACATATATCATATGTGCACTGAAGTTATTTCTAGTGCCTGGGTTGTTTACACACTGGAAAATTTATAAATCTGTCTTAAGAGGTTGTCCGGGATATATTGTGGACAAATTTCATTTTTCCAGCTCAACGAGAAATCCACAGATAATTTTTCCTATTAGACTATTGAATACATTTGGTAAATCATTTTAGGTACGAGTCTCAAGGATTTGGAATTCTTTGCCACTTGAACTAAGAAAATTTTCTTATTCGGTTTCGGTGTTTAAATCGAAATCAATTGAATATGTGAACACTCAAGATCATGGAATTTTGTACAAGCACAATTTTTAATTTTTTAATACATTTGATTATATGATGATTATATGATCTCATTTTAATACGAATTGTTACCATTATTTATTATTAATGTTAGTTAGTAATTATTTATTTTTTACTTCTTATTGAAATTGTTATTATTTTTAGTAGCTTTGATTAGCCATATAAGGCCCCAATGGACTCGGTTATGTAAATGAAGAATTAATAAAAAAAATATCGCTAATCTACTAAGGACAAAGGATGTTTCAACATGACATAGAATCACTGACTTCGAAATTCTTTAAAAATATAATAAACCGTCATATGAACGAAAAAGCACCACAATATCCCCTAATGAATTTCAATTTACTTAGGACCATGTATCTAAATTAAAAATTATAGAAAATCTCCTCTTATGGATTCACATTCATTTAGGACTATATATCATTAATTTCATCTTTCTAGATTCATAATTTTAGAAAATTCGAAAACTACCATTCAAATAACAAAAAAGGTGGTACTTTTTCCCCTTTTCAGAATTCTTATTAACTAAGGACCACATATCCCGAATTTCATGTTTCTAAGTTCATAATTATAGAAATTTTCAAAAATAGCTACCAATAAAATAAGAAAAAAGGTACACAAAATCCCTCCGTATTGATTGTTATTAATTTAAAGACCACAGATCCAATTTCATGTTCAGGTTCATTAACTAAATAAAAATTCTCCTCTTGATTTCTTATTTCATAGGACCAATATATTTAAGTTACCACGAGTTCCACTCTTGTTGAATTCTTATCCACATAATTTAACTTATTCACAGTTTTTTTTTAAGGACAAACGAAAAATTGACTTGTCAAAATGTATGGAAAAAACCAATAAATAAAATTTTAAAAATTTATACACTTTGACGAGACAAATTTTCGTTTGTCTTTATAAAAATAGGGGATTAATTCAAATGTTTCTAAGTTTAATGGTAATTGAAACAATTCATTATTAAGTTGAAATAAAATGTATTTTCCGCCTTACCCCTTTTTGCCGTACTTTTTTCATTCATGATCGATGTAGTCAAAAATTGTTATTCCAATAAATTTCTAAATTGTAGAGCTATCCCTATTAAAATCCTCAAATAAATATAAAAAATGTTTTTATGAAAACAGTACCAAAAATAAGGTAAGATTTTTTACACCTAAACGTTTGAAATTCTAAAAAGTACCGATTTGTATTTCTCATATTTAGATTAATATAATACGAATAAATTTATCGTATGCTTCTATTGTTTTCAAGATACATATGGTTCAAAAAAGTTATTTCAACCGTTTTCTCGCTAAACCGGCTGATTTTCAAAAAACAAGTACCAGACATCTGTCCAATTATTTTTTAAATGAATAACGATAACTATTCAACTTTTTTTGTATCATTATTAGTTTGGGAGTTATAAGGTTACCGATGTTTCCCTTTTTTACCCTTTTTCCACCTAAACATTCGAATTTTAAAAAATCTACGTCCCTCTAGCTTCAGCCGTTTGGGCTGTGGGATGATGAATCAGTCAGTAACGTTAATCTTTTATTTATATAAATATATTTGACTTTTTTTACCGCAACTGTATAATACTTACTAAGGTCCTTTAATAAATTATGTAAATAAATATAAACTTTAAATAAATGACTTGTTTCTTTTTTTAGAGTTGGTCATTGGTATTTATTGTGGGTCTTATTGCTGTTGGTCTTTTCATGTTTACCTACAAATCTACACAATTCGATATGTTAGGCTTTATATTCATTTTGGTAGCCTCTTTAAGTGGTGGCATACGTTGGAGCTTAGCACAATTTGTTATGCAAAAATCAAAATTAGGTCTTCATAATCCCATTGATATGATATATCATATGCAGCCTTGGATGATAGCAGCTCTATTGCCATTCGTTATAATATTTGAAGGTAAATTACAATGAAATTGTTTGTACAGTTTACAAATCATTTTTAAATATAAATAATTTTCCAAAAAAAATAGGAAACTTACTAATAATATATATAATAGAAAAATTTACCAAAATATTTTTCCAGATAAAAAAATTATTTTCCAAAAACTACAAAAGTAAAAAAGTAACATTCTTCTTAAAAAAGCAATTTTAAAAATATCACCACATTGAAAAAATTTAAAAAGTGTTGATTTTAGAAGAAAAAAAGTTCAGTTCATTTTTGAGATAAAATCAATAATTAAAAAATATTAACATTCCAAAAAAAAATATACGATTATACCTCTCTAACTTGTTTTTATTAATTTAATTTCAGGGAAAAGTTTAGTTCATATTATGGAAAACATGGGCAACTATAAAGATAGTGCCATTTATATGGTCATATTGAAAATATCTGCCGGTGCTACGTTGGCATTCTTCATGGAAGTTAGCGAATTTATGGTATTATCGAAAACTTCCAGTTTAACATTGTCAATAGCGGGTATCTTTAAGGTAAATACGACAAATGATTCATTATTATTGTATTTCTAAAGTTGTTTTCTTAAAAAATTTTTAGGACATTTTTCAATTAGTTTTGGCTGTGGAATACAATGGTGACCAATTAAGTTTAATTAACGCTTTAGGTTTAGTAGTTTGTTTAGCCGGTATTTGCTGTCATGTCGTTCATAAATATTCCACGTTAACTAAATTACAAGAATTAAATTCATACGATGAATCTTCAGATTTGCATTTAAATGAGGCTTCTTTAAATGGTACCGGTGGTGGTCAGTCATCATCATCTCATGCCTCAAACATGAATGATTATGCTTTTACATCGTCGACAACGAAAAAGCATTCCTCTTTAACTGTTCCTTTACTTGAAGAAACCGATTCGGATGATGACGATACATCACCGAATGGCAATAAAGAAAATTCATCAGATGTTATATTTGATATACTTAAACGTCGTGATATGCAACGATGAAGAGAAGAGGAATATAGCGAGATAAGTATGTATGTGTAAATATAAAAATTCATGTATAATATTTGCTAAATACTAACTACGTTTAGATATAAATTAAACGTAGTTTCCATCAATTTAAATGTATTATTAGGATTTTAGTACTAAAAAGACATGTATAAAAAGGAATTATATTAAGTTAAGAAACTGGTCAAAAAAAATTAGTAGTAACATAATTTTGTATGAACATACAAAACTCTTAAAAATATATTATATTTAGTATATGAGAATCAAAAATTTAAAACTATAGCACTTTTGAAAAGATTTCAAATTAATTTTCTAAGGTTTATAACTTATTTAATTTCTTATAGATTTTCATAAAATACAAATTGCACTTTATTTAGACAATTTTTCTCACAAAGTATTTTACTTGCTTTTCCCTACATATAATCAACAATAAAGAGTCCCCATGTATTTTGGTATAATTAAAAATTCTATGTATAGATCAGTTTCAAAGTTTAATATAAATTCTTTACTTTTACACTTAATAAATATAAATGAGCTAACTATATAATTTAGCTAGACTCTTAGAAGATTTATTAATGTTATGATGTGTATGTAATGTAATAAATAACAACGATATAAATTTTCCTCGCTTGTAAGTGTGTAATTCCTGCATTTTTAGTTTAAAATATTAATATTCCTTAATCTAATTATCATCCATACCCCTTGTATAGAAAATATATATAAATATTTAACATACCTTTTATATCATTTTAGTTTTCTTACTGAGCTGAATACGAAGTATAATTCCTTTTTTGCATTTTACAATTTAGTCTAAAAAACATAAAGAAAAAAGACTTTTTAATTTAAAATTAAGTTTAAAGACATATTTTTTGTTAAACTTTGTATTAATAGATTAAAAGATTTGTTGTGTTTTTCTTTTTTGTATATTTTTTTATAAAATTCTGTTAAATATTATTACAATTACCTTAACGAAACAAAAACAAAAAGAGTTTTAAGTTTTTAAGACACATTTAATTAATTAAAGTACGTTTGATGATCATTTGTAACAACAATCTGGAGATTTTGTAAAAATAATTTTTAATTGGCCATAACTGAAATTAAATTTAAAATAAATTAGTTAATAATATTCCAAAAATAATAAATATAAAAGTAAAAAAAAAATCCAAATAAAGAATGTAATTCTTTTTAGAATTTAAAGAGTGTTTATATAATAAGAAAAAAATAAACAAAAATTAATTTTATAACGTTTGATATACAATTCAATTGTAGGAAAGTTAAAATAGAAAAATACTAAATAAAGAACTTATCAGCTAAAAATTAATATAGGTGTAGACTTCAGGTAAAACATAAAATTGATTAATGAAAGTATAAAACATATTTTCTGAAGATTTAAAATATGCGTCTTCGTTTAGCCAAAGTAGGGTATTCTAAACAATGATAAGCCTCATCTTCTTCATCTGAATCCTCCTCATGTTGGACATTATTATTAACATCCACATTCAAGCTTACAACACAATCATCCTCATTATCGGTATCAGATATCATGGATTTTGTATCATTGCCTGATACAACACCAGAATCTGGACTATCACATAGAATTAAGGCATGACCTGCTGTTGTAGACACTGGAGTATTAGGAGTAGCTTGTAAACATTTTAAGCGCTCATTGTTGTAATGTATGCGATAAATAGCCAAAATGGCTTCGACAAATGGTGATATTATATCGGCAGTGCAATGGGTCATCTTAATCAAATAAGGTGTCCATATAGGGAAAATACCATGCATTTGCCGTACGGCTGCAATACAAGCAGATGCTATTATGGAAGGTCTAGCATTGGCAAATTTTAAATCTGTAAATTAAAAATAAATTTAAGTGTACAAATTAAATTAAATTTTCCATTTAATAATTATTTTGGTTATAAACTCACAACTCAATGATATATCAATTAAATCGAAAAATGTTTTACTTAAAGTAGTCAACATATCCTCGTAACTATTATAAGGACATGGTGTACTGAGTACCATACATGATGATGATGATGACGATGATGTATTTATTATAACTTCATTACTATAATTTAATTGTGTTTGCAGATCCTGCTGCTGTTGATGGTAGTTATTTAACATAATTTCATTATTCCAATGATTTATGAAAATATGATAATCATGTAGTGTTATTATACTGTTGGCAAAATATTCAGCAAATGTAGCAGCTGTTGGACGTATTAAATCAAAATTAAATGTACCCAATACTTTACATTCAACATTTTTAAACTCATTTAATGTGTATACATCGTTTAACAACTTATTGAGATCGGCAAATTTAGGCATATCAACATCGGCTTCTTCGATTTTAGCTGCTATTATTAGGCAGGTAATGGCTGAGAGATTTAATTTATCAGCTCTTATGGTGTAGTTATCCATAAAACAGTCGAGTAGATAAATGGCTTGAAAGCAAATAAAAAAAAGTGTTAAGAAATTAAGATCATATTTTTATAATTTATGTTAAATTTGTTTGGGTATGACGGACACCAACTTCTCTGTATATTTTTATTGGAATGAAAAAAAAAAATGTTTTTCCGCTTTATTAATAAAATGAGCTCACATTAAGGTATTCAGAAAATATATCAAAAGTACTACCGAATAATTATAAAAAAATTTTACACATTAAGTGGGCCAATAATCTTATTTTGTACCATATTTTTCTAATAAAAATAAAATTCTTAGGAAACTGTATTTCAAAATATTACTATTCTTAAAATACAAATTCAACTATTTTTAAAATACTAAAATAAATATTCTTACCCAAATGCAATGTGGTTCTTGATAGTTTATGCTTTTCTGTAGCACTTTTTAATAAATTCAACAGCATGGGACGTTGACCAACCTGCTGGGAACGAAAACAAACCAAACGTCGGTTAAGTTCTGTTTCTCTTAAAGTTTGGAAGATGTCATCAGAATAATCACATATCCAATGTGTTTTATCTATACGTTGCTAAAAAAACATATACGAAAAATAGAAAAAGGAACATCTTTAAGAAAAATAACATTTTAACAACCTGGTTGTCATCCAAACGAAAAATTGTTGTAAATACACCACCAAATTCAAAAGTTTGCGCCGGCTGCATGTGAGGTATAATTGGCGAAGTGAAATGGTTAATATTATCGGCAAAATTTTGTTCAATTAAGCTACAAAATATATGTTTACATATTAAAAATTAAAATTATATTCATTTTAATTACTAAAAGATATTACATGGGATTATTGTAAATCACACAATTTGATTGTGGCGAATCCATTTTATTATTATTATCAAAATTCCTGCGCTGCATTAAATTTTTTAAAATTTAAAGAAATTTTGCATTTTTAAATTATTAATTACTAATTAATAGTTTATTTAAAACGCGAACATCGTAATGAATTTTGATTATAAAATCGGAAATTTTTACCGATTTAATAATAAAAAAAAGCTAACGGTTCTTAAAAAAAACATCCATCATACTTGTTTAAAACAGTAGTAGAATATGAAACTGTCGTTACACATTCAACATACCACACGGTGGTATTTTGTAGGATTTATCAAATCGAAAATCGAACAATCGACTTTTTGTTGAAAAAGTTCGAATAAATTTTTTGGTTTAAAATCGAGAAATCGATTTTCTTGTTGAAAACTCAAAAAAATCGGAAAAAATCGAAAAGTAGAAACATATCTAAAAGTCGAAGAAAATCGAAAATAGTCGGTGAAAATAGAATATAGTCGGATGAAATCGAAAAGTCGGAAAAAGTAGAAAAAATCGAAAATAGTCGTTAAAAATTTAAAAGTCGATTATTCCAAAATTAAAAAAAGTTAAAAAGTTTAAGAATTGAAAAAGTCGAAAAATCGAATACTCAAAAATTTAAAAAAGGAGACTTTTTGTTCAAACTATAAAACCCTATTTTACACAGAGCTACAATTCAGTGTTTGGCACATTGAAAAAGTTTTTATTAGAGCTGTGAAACATTATGAAACCTGTTTATGAATTCTGATAAAATTTATTTTAAAATTACACCAAAAACCAAATTTTACAATAATAAAATTAAAAGTATCGATATTTCCAGCTTAAATGAAAATTCACTTCATTCTAAGACATAACGCGCCGACCACACATGCTTTTTTCATGTTCGAGCAATGAACAAAATTTTGTGCGCACATGCATTTGGATAGTGT
>MINK01172676.1:3111-17833 GCA_001735545.1 Phormia regina
TACTGTATAAGTTCTAATTGACTTGGATTCCATTATTTTGCTAGAAATGGAAAATCTTCCAATCAAAAATCTTCCAACCAATTTTAATAATGTGCAAAAATTTCATCAAAATAATATCTTCATAATTGCAACCTCACAACCTCACATGATACAACAGAGACAGACGGACGTGGAAAAAATAAAAATATAGCTTATACAAAATGGAAAAAGCTCCAATTTTATCTCAAAATTGGGAAAATAAATAATTAGTTAACATTTAATAGTGATACTTGCTATGACCTATTATTAACAATAATTTCATCTATTTCTATTTTGTTTAACTAGAAAAAACTACTAGTAGTAGTGGAAACAAGACAATATTTTTGGTTGGAGTTTGGAATTAATAAATCTATAAATCATTTATTTAAATCACGTAAGCCGCCGGCTTAAAATCGACGCAGGTCTCTGCGGATATTACAAATTATTTAAAAATGTAAACAAAACAACCAAACAGGCTGACACCAGTAATAAAATAGCAAAATGTCATTGCAAATACATAACAGCAAATATCGTTGCCATTTGGAAAGCAAATTTGCCGCAGAAATTCATGAGTCGACAGCAATGCAAAAGGAAATTTATGAAAAAAAATTTTAATTAATACTAAAATTTAAAATTTCAAGAATATAATGAATTTACTAAAGGTTTTATATTAAATTCATTAAGCTTCACCGAAATCAGCAGCTATAATTGCGTCGACGGCTCTTAAAAAACCTACGGCGGCTCGACTCAGCCGGCTTACATCCGATCGGCGCAGTTCTCTGGTTTGATTTTCTGTTTATATTTTGTGTCGATTTTTGTCTTATCAACTGTGATTGTTGTAATAAGATTTTTTAATTTAATAAAAAGTAAAAAATACAGTTTTTTAAGTCTGCAAAACTTTACAACAATTTGAAAATTGTTCAAAAAATAAAGTTTCTATTATTTAGAAATCAAAGTCGGTAAAACTTTTAAAAATAGTAATTGGAATGAAATAATTTAGAAAATTTATCAAGTAGGAGAAAAGAAAGACATTTTTGCAAATCTTTCTTGGCTAATCGAAATGGAGGAATCTGCCGATACTCGTGAAGAATCGGCACCAAAACGTAGCCGTTCTGATGAAGAAATTAAAGCGGATAAAGATGTTTTCTCCAGTTGTGATAGTGGACAACAAAGGTATGACAAATTAGAATTATTTGCTTGGCAGCAGATGTTTGAATAATATATCGATTTAAAATTTTATTCAATTTTCTTTTCTTAATAAATTTTTTTCTTTTTTGTTTTGTTATTTTATCTCTTTATTAGTCCACATGACAAACAACATCAGGAGAATATAAGTGCATGCAGCAGCAACAATAACAATAGTAATAGCAGTAGTTGTGCTAATAATATTAACAACAATAGTGATAGTGGTTTAAGTTTAAAAATGGAGGACTCTTTATGTGGTGATGCCGATTTAATGGGAGATGGTTTACTCAAATTGGAGAATGATGATGAAAATACAATGGCTACCGTAGCTGACTGCAAACAGCAAAAACAACATCAACAACGAGATGAAGATGATCAACAAATGTTAAATAACGAAAGTATTTCTAAAACCGAAGAACTGTCACAAGCAGTAGATCAAAATGAAAAAGTGGTTAATACTGGCTCAGGAGGTGATGTAGACAAACCTACCACTTCTAGTACCATGATTAAACGTCATAAACGTAACCGTTCCCGTAATTATCGTGTGGCGGGTCGATCGTCTTCTTCCTCCTCTAATTCGTCGACGGAACCTAATGCCGATGCACCAATTGAAGAACAACAACCAGAGCAGATCGAAAACACGGATTCAGTTAATGATGTAGAAAATCCCGTATCACCTGCCAACAACAATGCGACTGAAGAACAGTCGGCACTATCGCCTTTAATGTTCGTAAGTATAACATTAAATTATAGAAATTTATATTTTTTACAGATTTCTACGGATCTAATTATTTAATACATACAAATATTAAAATAATTTTGTTTTCCGTTAGGTCACTAACTTCCATGATTCTTCAAGTAGTAGCTCTTCAAGTGATAGTTCATCCGATAGCGATGATGATGATGATGACACCGATTTTGAACCCTCATTATTTGGAGATCGTTTAAGTAACGATTTTGCTTCTAATGATTCAGCCGATTCGAATCGTCTTAAAGAAAAAGACGAAGAAATTAACAAATTATTGAATAAAGAAAAACCTCCTTACACTTGGTGCGGCAGTTATGAACTGATGCGTCGCGAGCATGGTCTAAGTGGCGATGGTAAAACGTCTTTGCGTAATGGTTTCTCTTATGGTTTTAAAAATCGTTTTTATGCCTCACGTCACATTGTTGAACGAATGAAAATTTCTCACGTTTTACGCAAACACTCTGGATGCGTCAACTGTGTGAATTTTAATAAAACAGGAGATTTGTTGGTGACGGGTTCAGATGATGCTCGACTAATTGTTTGGGATTGGGCAGCAAATAAAACGAAACATGTTTGGAAATCTGGTCATAGTGCCAACATATTTCAATCGAAATTTTTACCTTCCTCAACGTGCATTGATATAATATCTGCTGGACGTGATGGTAAAGTTAGACGTTCAATTGTACCCCCGTCTGGTAGTAAGGTGCAAGTATCACATCTTTACGCACATTCAGGAGCTGTACATAAACTAGTAATTTGTCCAGACAATCCATCGGAAGTTATAAGTGTTGGTGAAGACGGTTGTATATGCAGTAAAGATTTGAGGGATGATAATCCCAAGATTGATATGCTGAAAGTTTTTTCGACGACCAGAAAAACACGTAAAGTGCGTCTATTTAGCATCTCGCATCATCCATTTGCACCGGAAATTTGTGTCAGTGGCAGTGATCAATATGTGCGTGTCTATGACAAGAGATCAATGAAGGACGTTGTGCATAAAATGGCACCGGAACATATATTAGAAGTAAGATTATACTGCATTTTTTAATTTCATATTTAATGAATATTAAAAATTTCGTTTGGTTTTCTAGACCAATTCTCCCAATGTCACCTGTTGTGTTTATAACAATACTGGAAGAGAAATTTTAGCCACCTATAGTGAAGATAATATTTATTTGTTCGATAATAAAAATTATGTTCCGGGCGAATATTTACATTCATACAAAGGACATTTGTAAGTTTAGTTTAAAGTAATATAAAAATAATTCACTATAACTCTTTTTCTATTCTAGCAACCAAAAAACTATAAAAGGTGTAAATTTCTTTGGTCCTAATTGTGAATATGTCATAAGTGGTAGTGATTGTGGAAATATATTTTATTGGGATAAAAATACTGAAGCCATACTTAATTTTATGCCAGGTGATACGGCTGGTGTGGTAAGTGAGAAAAAAATACAATTTTTTATTTTTATTTCAATCGAAAAACAATCGTTAGTGTTGAAAAAAAAAATATTCATCATAATATTTTTTTTTTTTTTTTTATTTTTTTTTTCATGATCGAAATAAAAAATATACAGGTATATGATAGAAAACGATTTTAAAAACGAATCGATTTCAAATCGAAAAAATGTTTGATATTTTTATTTTATTTATTTCTCTAAAATTAATTGGTAATTTTCCACCTGAGCTGAATTTTCTAAATAAAAATAAATCACTGTTGCAAAGAAGATTTCTAAAATCGATGAAAATTCATAACAACTTTTCGAATCGATTCGATTTGAAAACGATCGGTTTACATCACATACCTGATAAAAATCGTTTTTGATATTTATCACAAATAATAAAGAAAATTTAAACAACAACAATTTGCCCGGGTTCTGACACGGAAATTTTTCTTGTCGCAATTCTGACTTTGTAGACGAGAGAGGTAAAGAGAATGAAAACGTTTAGTATTTTCTTTTCCTCTCTTTCCTATAATTGCGGCAAGAAAAATTGCTGGGTGTGCATTTCATTGAATACAAAAATATTTTTAAAACAAAACAAAATTATGAATAAAAAAAACTTGAAATTTTTTACATTTTTTTTAAATATTTATTATTTTTATCATGAAGAATATTTATATTAAAATATAAAAATCTTTCATGATATATTATATCATGATTATCATTTAAATCATATACAAAACGTTGGATTTTTAATATTGTATTTTCCTAAAACTGTTTTCATATAAAAATTATGAAAAAAACAAAAAAACAAAATAGATTGAATTTAATGATGCAAATAGGTTTTTAAAAATGTCCTTTTTTTAATTTACAATTTACTGAATATTACGATTGTTAATGTTAGGGTAATATATCATAGCGCAAGATAATATAGCACTATAACTTGTAATAATTGAGATTTCCCGTATCATTTATCATTTTTGTTGTTGTTTTATTTAAAATATTTATCTTTAATATTATTAAAAAATATCATTTCTATTAAGCATAAATTTTCATTTTGTTTTGTAAAAGATTTAATATTGAACATTGTAAAATGTTATTATGTGTTACGTATGTTAAAAAACAAAAACTAAGAAAACAAAATTATTAATACAGGTTAATTGCTTGGAACCCCATCCTAATACACCTATTTTGGCCACATCAGGCCTTGATCATAATATAAAAATTTGGACACCAAGTGCTGAAAAGGTAAAGTATTTCTACAACATTTGCGAAATATATTAATTCAATGAACCAAAATTTAAGTTGAGTATATTTTATTGCAAAGATTAAATATTCCTATTTTCATATCTTTCGTTTAGCATCCTCCTGATTTAACCAAACTTACTAATTGTGTAAGACGTAATATTCGACGTACAGCTTTAAACGATGGCATGGATTTTGATGATGGGCAGATGCAATTTTTTATTAGGCAAATATTAAGTCGTCATCGTGCCAATCGCCGTCATCGCAATCGTACTGAAAACGATTCAGATAGTGATAACAACATAAGTAGTGATGATTCATCATTGCCCGAAATGCCCGAAAATGATGATACAGATGATGATGACGACGATGATGTTTCCAATCTTCGTCATTTAGCATGTGGCACTCAATAAAATTGATGAATTTGCTGCTGCTGCTGTTTATGAAATTTTAAACTCAAGGGGGATGGATCAACATTAATAAAAAAAAGTGTGTAGTGTTGTAAAAAGAATTTAATGAAAATGAGACTGGGTCTTTGAATATTTTGAATTTCTTTTTTTTTTTTTCTTTTTTGTTAAAAGTATTGCTGAAGCGTCTAAACAAAATACATATTTGTGTAAAAGTATCTTTTTATGATTTTTTTTTTTTTTTTTTTGGATAAAATGTGATTTTTCTTTTGTTTTTATTTTATGGAATGTTTAATTTTTGTCAATCTTTATTGTAATATCTAATGATGAGTTTAATTAATAATAAATCTTATTCTTGAACTTTGAAAAGAACAAAGATATTGATAGATATGTATATCTTTGTTTATGTCAAATTAAATAAAATTATTTAAAAATCAATATGTTTATAGATTTTAAAAAGAGTTATTTGTTAATCTATGATACATAAATTTATTTATGAGAAATATATTATAATAAAATTCGTGAATAAAAATAAAAGTTATCGTAAATAATATAAAATATAAATAAAAAATTGTGTTTTCATGTGTTTAATCATTTGATTGGCAAATCAAGGCTACACTACGTTTCACCCAATGCGATGCCTTGAGTTTAGTATTCAATAATATCGGTATAACATAATTTGTAGAATGACCTGTGGTCGAAAGAGTGCCTTTACGTTCGGCTGTCTTATATAGTGGACTTTTATAGCGGTTGCCTTCCTTTAACTCTGTAATTATAGTCGGTTTCAAATAAATGGCTGGCATTGTGTATATCAAGACTTTGGGCAATTGTTCATCTAAAATATTTTGTTCCCAATTCCAGCGTGCTCCTTCTAAAAATAAACCGTTTATGTATACACCATCTTCGGGAGCATTATCTTTGCTAAAATAATTGATAAGAATGAAAATGTAAAAGATACGAGAAACAAAACACAAAATAAAACTCACTATGACATATTAAGAACTTCATGATCAAATGTTAGTGTATCAATTGGTATTTTATATTTCCTTGCAAAATTTTGCATCGCTCCGGTCAAAAAAGCTTGTGTGAAGAAAAAACCGGAAATCCAAAATGTTGGCGGTTTGCTATGGTGATGCCTTTGACGAATAAATTAAATATTAATTTTATTTTACTAAATATTTGTCATTATTAATATTCAACATGTTTATAGTATCGAACACGGACCATTTCTCATACAATTCAGCACATAAATGTAATTTAGAGCGAAAATATCAATCCTTAAACAAATTGCTTCTGTTACGTATTCATAAACTCATATCAAGAATAGAGCAAATTATGACTTCACATTTTAGAAAAGGAATAAAGTAAAAACAGTGTAGAATATGCGATGACCTAGAAGTCTTTAAAATTGTTAAAAGCACTGAAAATAGAAATAATAAGCGGAGAACAATACCAAATGGAATTCTACTTTGTGACAGACTATTGCTAATTTTAAGTATAAGAAAACTTGAAAAATAATATGTTCTTAATTCTAATTTAAGCAAAAAATTGCGCATATAATTTTTTATGAAAAAAAATACACTATATCTTTAAAAAAAAAAAAAAAAAAAAAGCTAAAAAACATTGTGTTGTCATTCTTAAAACTATGTATATAAAAATTTTTAATAAAAATTAATTTGACTTTTTTAGAAGCAGTTATTACATAATAAACTATGAAACGATATGATAGCGAAAACGATATCATATTATTTGGAAATTACGACATATAAAATGATATAATAATTTTATGGAAAAACGATATTATAAGGAAAGGTACACTTTAGTCCGTAAAAACTATCGTTTTAGATTCGAAAACGATTATCACTATTGATAATTTTTATCACTTACATAATATCGTTTCGATATCGTTATGATATCTGTTGGTTTATTGGGTAAGAACTTCCAAAAACATGTTCCACTTATGAAAATGGTGAAAATGTTATATTTTGGAAGAACTGCATCGCTTTTTGCTGGGAAAGAAATACTTTGTTTAACTTTCTACTCAATATTTTGTCTAAGGATTACAAATTAGACCGAATTTTTCACAATATATTTTTCTTATTTATTTATATTTTTCTTTTTTTTTTTAAATATACATTTTCTGTCACTGCGATTTTAAAAATTTTACCATTTTGAGATTTACGATATTTTGTTTGTAAATAAAATAAAAAATTTCTCCTCTAAACCCACTCCATTTTTAAATGGTTTTATGAGGGATAATAGAAAATTTCTTGTCTTGGCTATAAACAGAGTAAACAAAGCAGATATGGAAAATGAAAATGTTTTTCGGTATTAAAATAAATTTAAAATAGTACTTTTTCCATCTTCAAAGTACTAAATTTCAAATCGTTTGAGGGTATCAAATGATTCGAAGGAGTACTTCGGTACTTTTAAATGTTCACTAGTATTAAAAAAAGTACTATAGTATCAACTTTTCCATCACTGATACAAAGTAGTCCGACTCTCTTTTTATAAATTTTCTCTCTCACACTTACGGGTACTATGTGAATTGTGAGAAAACTAAGGCTCAACCATGGTAGATTAAGAAGGTAACGACAACTCCACAACAACTACAATACCAACAAAAATTCAATATATTTTCTTTTTGTATTGTAATCTGATATGTCAACGTTAATTTTCACATTCCTCCATGTTTGTTTCAAAAAACAAAAACAATTCATATAATAAAAAGGGAGGAGNNATAAACAAAAATTTGACACTTCAAATTACAAAACTCATGCCGCCATATTGATTTCAAAATTAAAAAAAAAAATTCTCAGCTGTTTTAATGTCGTTACCTTCTTAATCTACCTTGAGCTCAACTACATAGAATACTTTCGCTTCAACTGCGACTGACAGCTACGCAACGAATAAATGATCGTCGTTGCATTATTTTGTTGTTAACATTTTTTTATAATAAAATATGAAGACGTTAAAATTAAATTATGTGCTCAATGAAAATAATGAACTGCAAATTAACGTACTTACGTGCTTCGGTACACATTAATATTTTTGTTATTTAGAGTTAGGTACTTTTTTACTAACACACTCGTTGAGTAAGGTACCCTTGCCAAAGAGTCGGACTACTTGTATAAACATGGGTAAATAATTCCCTCTAACTATATTTTGGGAAAAAATTATAACATACAAACTCACTATGGAACCATATTTTCTTTGGTTATAAATGGGTTAAAAATGTTATGTGATGAAAAAAAAAAAAAAAACGAAACGTTCCTAGTGATTGACCTGTGTTATTTTATAAAATCCAATAATTGAATTTTAAAATGTTAAAACAAAATTACATTTACAGTTTAGACGATATCAAAACAACTCTTGATTTCTACTTACCAATGATGCAGCCAGTTTAATCTCTTGAATAAGTCCTGTATATAAGAACCTAAGGGCTTTAGACTGGGATATGATTTTTTCATCCATTTTGCTGGTATACGATTTAATTTGAAAGCTGTTATAACGCCTTCCAATTCAGGTGTCATTACAATAATGCCGTGAACAGCAATCTCTATGTCGCGGCAAGAAGATCGAATTTCCAATTGTAACTTAAGGAAGCGTTCCATTTCTTGTGTAATTACCGTATTCATAGATTCGCTGTAGTCTACGGGATACTTTTTCTTGGCACCTTCAATATCCATGTTTTCCGGCATATCGGTAACAATTTGTTTCACAGTATCGAGTAGTATTTTGTCGGCACTTTGTCCCATACCACCTCCCGACGTAACTTCATTTCCTAATATCAAAATCATTGAGTCCAATAAAGTTCTGGTGGTTTGTAAATCTCGTGTTATGCCCGAATTAGCGTGGAGGCCATAAACATCTGGTGCCGCTAAACTGGGATAATTTTCATCAACATAACGTAAAATTTCGCGATGTTCAGTTTTACGTGGTACCATAAATCTGTCATCTGTAGCGAATTTATATCGATTATTTGACACCACTTCGAAATTAACATAATCAGCTAGAATTGTTACGATAGCACGGCGATCCCAGGTGTCAGTTACTCGACCACCATAATTACACTCTGCTGTTAAATATGATATGGCATCGTATGGTACATGATCGTATTGATTTAGTAACATCTTTTTTCAATAATAATAATAATAAAAATAATAAAAATAATAATGAATGGTTTTATTTTAAAGAAAAGTATAAAACTTACACTTAATTGCATTACGGATATTTGCAAATCAGATTCATTAAATCCATAGGCAATATTCCATCCCAATGGACCATATTTACGACGTTCCTGAACCACTGCGTGAAAGAAACATATGCCGAAGAGTAGACGAGTAAAAGCACGGTCTTGTTTAGCAACACCTGTGTAGAAAGATTGATCGTTTATCGGCTCTGAATTATATGAACGCATAATATTCTCTTTTAATCCGGTGGGTGGTTCATTAGTCATTTTTACACCATTTTGTAGCAGAGCTACCGGAAATTGTGGTGTTGGATAGCTGGTTAGCCATAAACGGAAGCCAGCTGAAATAATAATAATAATAAAAGTAAATTTTTAAATTATTTTTCATTTTACTTACGTGAAGTATTAAACGTATCCATATTTTCCCATAAATATTCCAGTTTTGGCATCCACGATGCTGCAAGATGACAATTTTGTAAACAAACCCAATAACCCAACTCCTGAGCTACTTTTATAAGATTTTGGGCTATAGGACCTTGTCCTTGTCCTAATGATATGCTCTGGAACGTTTCGTCATAGCCTGACTTTTCAGCGAATGATAAAAGGGAACCCAAAGGATCTGCTCCGGGCGAAAGTATAAAAATTAAGGGTGTCAAAGCCGTCGATTCCATAAATGATTTACTTATATCAAAATCTGGTGGTGTAACGAATTGTGAACCCATTGTAGCCGCTATAAAATGGCGTATGGCCAGAAATACTTTATCAGGTCGCAATGATTTTAAAATAATAATTTTTTCAAATCGTGTAGTCTTATTGTGCCAAGGTTCCGGTAGGGGCTGTAATTCGGGTTCTGAATGATCGTATATTTTCTTCCAGGCTCCAAGATTCGATTGAAAGGATTTCACTATGCCGTTAAGTTCCCGCAATTCTTCTAGACGTAAAATATTTGCCCAAATGCTATCTGTAATCCAGGAAGGATTAGGATTTGCAGGGCCATGGCCGGCTTCCTTAGCTGACGTTAACAAATGCGCCATATGTCGCATCTCTATTTGGTTATTACCCAACAAGATGCGGCAACATAATATAAAAGAGAATAGCAATTTATCTTTATCAAATATTGACCTGCAAACATTGTTATATAGATTTTTGGTCACAGCTTCTACAAGGTACTTTATACGCCTAGGCAATTCTTTGGATTTATTTGCCGTCTCTATGGAATACATGTACAAGTTAATATACCAGTTAAGTGAAAACTGATACATGGGATCTATGTTGGGTAGATCGGTTATAGAATAGTATAATATAGAAGAGTGTATAGCTACTGGTTTATAGTTTAGTCTAAATGCTTCAATTTTAGTGGATGTTTCCTTGGAGGCTTCCTGTTTGGTCACTATGTCAAATGACAATATTTTCGACTCTCCCAAAATTTGAATGGCTCCTTCATTTTCCAAAATATCACCTTCGGAACAGGTTAATG
Organism: Phormia regina; assembly: GCA_001735545.1. Taxonomy (NCBI): domain Eukaryota; kingdom Metazoa; phylum Arthropoda; class Insecta; order Diptera; family Calliphoridae; genus Phormia; species Phormia regina. The sequence goes on from MINK01172676.1 coordinate 13,826, forward strand.
TTTTCAATATCATATTTTCAGCATCCACTAATGCTGCCTTATTCTTGGCTGCTTCATCTGTCAAATTCATGCGTAGTTCTTGCAAATCAGGTCTTTCTTTGGCCACTACTATACTAAGCAACTGATCTTCTAGAGCACTTTGTGTTAAAGCAAAATTAATAATGGTGACCTTGTTAAATGTTTCTGGTAGAAAATGGGGATTTCTTAAGTTACAAGTCATGTACAGTCTAAAGTTTTTATGTAGCGGAACAATGTTATCACCTAAACTAATGAATTGTTGGCCACCCTGAGTGAAAGTTTTATGCAAAAGTATCGGATCTAATGGAACTTCTAGTTCTTCCAGGACATTTTCAATTATAACTGGATAACCATATTCCATGGACTCGGAAATGACTTTCATGTAGTTAGTTTGATTAAATTTCACTGCGCTTAAACGATTTTTACGTTCCGTATTTTTTATCCACGTATTGGCTTGGCCCTGAGGATCTATGAATAGGCTATAACGACTTGAATTAGATGAGATAATGGCATTTTCAGTTGAAAACACATCGTTGGGTAAACCATTTATATTCCAATTTTGTATAGTGATGTCTAAATCTAAGGCTTTTGTGATACTATAGTCCTCAGATAATGGTATTTTATGTTTAACACATTTTTGATACCAGTCCTCCACACACATAGAACGAAATTTATAGTTGACGGCTGATAGATAGGCTATAATTCCACAGGATAGAAGTATATCTCCCGGTAAATGATCATACAGACTTTGTAAATCTTCGGCCGCCTTTGTCCATCTGGATTTTTCTCCACCCAAACCATCTATTAAGGATTTAGCTCGGCTGAGCCTACTTTCACAAAGATCGGCCTCATCTTGTGTTCTTTTCATTTCTTGATTGGCCTTGTCTAAATCCTCATTGAGTTTCGCCACCTTTGCTTCCAAAGCTGCCGTTAATTCTCGCTTTTCATTTAAGAAAGTCATAGTATCGGCATACTCCTTTTCCGCCGCTATTAACTTGGCCTTTTTCGGTGCTACAATTTTTGCAACATTATCGTAAAGATCCATAGCTATAATCCATTGGCATAAACCCTTAGCAGCACTTGAAGCTTTGGCTACAATCTTTGGATTAAAATCTTTGTGTGGTATGAAATCTTTACGTATCTTTTTCATTATTTCAGGATTAATATTATCTTTGTCAAAATCTTTGAGAGCCTGCAAGAAATTTAAATCCCCCAATATTCGTTTGCTAGGTCCCCAATAGTCGTTAACCATTTTTCCCGTAGCAGGATCCGCAATACGATCAGGCGGTATACCTTTAATAACACAAACGGCTGCCATTACAAGCTTAATAACTGAGGGAGGATTTTTCATTGATTTGACCAGGGTAATATCTGCTGGTTTGAGAGTATTAAGAGCCTGCAGAGCTTCCTCCAGTACAGGGATTGCCTGTGCCAAATCTTTTTCACATTCACTTTTCAATTCCTGTGCCGCCTCTGCTTGTATACCAGCCACTATTTCATCTTTTTTCACCTGTTCGGCTGCAGCCTGCGCAGCCACAGTTTCAGTATTGATTTCCAACAACATTTTGCGTGAGTTTTCCGCCATGGACAGAAGCTTTGGTTGCAAATCATTCAGCTCTTTTTGCATTATAGAAATAGCGGCAGCTGCAGAAGCTAATGTATCTAAACCTCCTATATATCGCATCTTAGCATCCATAACTTCCTGTTGCTTGCGACTAATAACTTTTTGAAATGATTGTATCAATTCCAAAAACGAAGCATTAGTCAAATATATGTAACGACCAGTAGCTTTACAAAAATCAGCACATACCAAGCTAGCAGTAGTATGAAAATACTGTGTTGTTTCCACTATAGATTGCTTTATATCCTCGGACGGGACATCAACATTTTCTAATGATATTTTTGCAATCATTTGTAAAGCCTCTTCGGGCCAACTTTGATACCAATCTATAGTACAACAATTCACTAGAGAGGGATATAAACGTACCCGTGTTCTGAGCGAATCTCCTATAGGAGACAGGCACAAAACAATGTGCAATTTCTTTTTGCAACGGTTAACAAAAAATGAAAAAACTTGCAAAGGTGATATATCAATATTTCTATTTCCTCCTTGAGCTGCTAAGCGCACCATTTCTAAAATTTCCTGTTTTTCATCAATGGCATAGATGTTGGGCACCTCGCCTTGATTCAATAAACAGTCTATATCCTGTAAAAATAATTCCATTTTAATTTGATTCTCTGTCATTAGAAACACCGTGTGTTTATCCAAGCCACCAGCTTCTTTTAAAACATTTTTTAAATCGTCGTGCCAATCATTGGCACCATAATTTTTAGTGATTTCGGGTTGAAAGAAAGATGTTTGTACCATATTGGTAGCCAATTTTGTAAGTGACTGACGGCCAGAACCACCTAAGCCTATAAGAAGAGCACTGGCGCCACAAATTGAAATAATACGACATATACGATTCAAATGTTGCAAAGCAAATGTAAATAATGTTATATCCATTTTTGACCTTCTAGTTGAATTGTAGTCATCTAAACTTGCCATGGCCAATTTATAAAGTGCTGCCATTGAGGGAACCTCTTCATATCTTCTCTCGTCGGCCACGCTATCTTCATCGAAATACACACCGAAGAATACATGGCTTGCAACATCCAGCGTAAATGACGCTTCACCGGATCCACCTGCTTCATTGCAATATTGTTCAAATACCGTTTCCAATTTTTCTTTGAAATTTACTTTCACACATTCATTCAATTTGTTAAACATCCATTTTCGATCATCATCGTCGACTAAGCGATCGTAAAATACTCTTAAGGCCTCATGATACCACAAACGTACAAACACCTTTTTGTCATTTACAGATTCTTTGCGCATTAGAGAACATCCCGTTACTACACGAGAAATGTCTCTCAGATTAAATATATAATGGCTTTTAGCTGGTGTAGCTCTCATTTCGTTTTGAACTAATTTATAGATTTGCTGTGTAGCCGAAACGATTTGATTGACAACTACAAAGACATCATTTCCATGACCAGCCTTGCGAAAACCATTTAATAAAACATTTACAAAAATGCGGTTCATGGTGTCATCACTAAAGGTGTCTATTGAAAAGATATTAAAGTGATTCAAAAATCTCGGATAAACATCTTGTCGACTACCACCCGGTAAACCGCAGGCACTGACAAATATCACATTGTGTATAAATATTTTGGTGCTATCTTTAAGATCATAAACATGTCCGTAATCGAAATATTGCCGTAAAAGTTCCAAAGGAGGTTGAGCACCATATTCCTCTTTAATAGGCATATTCATATCATCCAAAAATAGTATAGTATTTTTGCCCTTGGGTGCTCCATAAATTCCTCGTTTCCACTTTTGAAGCTGAAAGTGTTATTTTATCAATGTTATTATTATTAAAAGAATACATAAATAAAATGAGAGAAAAATATATAATCGGTCAAGCCCTACCATATACTACACTACACCATTATCTATGTGTACCGAAATGGACCTATACTTAAGTGGAAAATAAGAAAAATGCTATTACAGAATATTACGTCGACACTAAGATTAAAATGTATTTATGTACTTTTTGATGATTCACGAAATTGGGTCTTATAAGAGAGCTATTGTAACGAACCATTCGTTCCTTTAGCATTATCACAGTTCTGCACACCTAGCTATGCTTCGGTCTTAGCTCAGGGAAAAAGGGGGCGTAGGGGGTGATAATGGTTAAAACAGATTACGTTACTATAATTAAAAAAAATTGTGTGTGCCGTGTATAAACAAGCTGAGTGGTCTAAGTAAAGATTTCTGAAATTCTGCTGCTAAACTAGGGGTAGTGAGGTGTAATTTTCCCCTAAGGTCATTTCCCACCCAACCAAGCTGATGACCATGGTTTATCAGCCCAAAGAATTTCCTTATATCTCATTCCCTACATTTCATCAACCGGATTAAATTATTTTACCAATTCATTTTCTTTTTTA
>MINK01172677.1:0-23336 GCA_001735545.1 Phormia regina
AAGCATTTTAAATGTTTAATAGCGGTCAAAAAAGCTTTTAATATTATTTGTCTTCCTCAGAAGCAACACTTGTTCTTAAATAAATGAAAAGTTTTTAGTTGAATAAAAATTGCTTATGAAAGCTTTCTATATTTAGTTTATAAAATTCCCAGTTTACCATTTAAACTTTAGCAAATGGTCATATTAGTTTGCCAGTCAGTATTGCTTTTTATATTAGTGAGTGCCAAGAGAAAGAGAAACTTGAAGCATTAGTTAAGTTTAATAAATGTGGCTTATCAAAGTTTTTATATTAAGCTTATAAGCTTTGAAGTTTTAAACTTTTTAAAAGCATTTAGCAAAGATTTTTATTTTATTCAACTTCCTGAAAAGTAACACTTGTTTTTTAATAAATGTAAAGCTTTAGTTAAGTTTAATAAAAGTAGTTTATTAAAGCTTTTTTATTTAGCTTGTGAAAATATTCCCTTTAAAGTTCAGTAAATGGTCTTATTAGTTTTAAAGCATTTTAAGCAGCAAATCCTTAATAGTAGCCAGTAATGCTATTTATATTATTTAGCTTCCACAGAAGTGATTTAATATTTAATAAACTTAAAGCTTTAGTAAAGGGGCTTATCTTATATAATGCTTTGTATATTAAACTTATAAAGCAAGCGTAAAACTCATCGTAATTGCTGAGAACAAATATTGCGTACCTGTACTATTATTATAGTATTTTGACTTCCTGAAATTACTAAAGCAGGACTTCTAGTCAAAAATATGCGATCAAAATTCATTTCTTCCATTTCTTAAAAAATTCTTTCAAAAATACTATCAACACAAAACTTAATTAAGAAACAATACAGTTTAAAAATTTTATTAAAAGTATTTATGATACATGAGGAACAAATATCAGACATTTACTCTGAAAAAAGGATTTCAAAGATACATAAAAATCATTACAAATTTAGATGATTGTTCAACAATTGAATAGCCTCCCCATACATACACACCTACATATTTATTTAGATGTAATGCATGATAACCACTTGACTTTTCCTAACCTCAAAATAAACGTTAAGTAAAACTCAGCTTTAAAAACTCACTAACTAACTAAACAACTCTTAAGTAAATTGAAAATGTTTCATCAGTAAATCAGTGAATCGAATCGAAACTGTTCATAGCCAAATGAAAGTTAAATAAAACAAACACTATTTGATAACTTCATATAACAATAAGCTCACTTTAACAGCATCAAGTAACTTTTACACACGACAGACAGCAGTGCAGTAAAATAAATATTTTGTACGTTTCGAAAATAAAAGTGCGATCGATGTGTTATTTTATTTTAGCAACGTTTTTTTTTTCAACCATTATTTACATATCACACATTCTTGGTAACATTGGCACAAATGCAAAAAAAAAACAGAAAAAACTTTTAAAAAATATATATCATTATTTGACATCAATACCGAAACGATGTAGACACAGTATTTCATTGTACCCCCAAAATGTTGTTGTCAGTATAAATATTTTTTCCGTATTATTTGTTTTTATTTATATGTAAGTTTTTTTTTTTTTTTTTTTTTGCTACTTTTTTTATTCAGTTATTCTATAATTTTTTTCAGTATTTTTGTTCATTTTATAAATTTTTTTTGTTTGTTTTCTTTTTTTTATTTCACGGTAACATTATGTATTGACAGGTAAAATTGATGCATATTGTTTGGGGGGAATAGGTGGCTAAGTGAGAGTGAAGAAGTGAGTCTGGGTGTTGGTTGCCTGGCGAAATTACAAAAATGTGTAAATTTTTATTTTTTTTTTTTTTCTTGTTTTTTGGTTTATTTGTTATTGTCGTTTATCGTAAACAGAAGAAAAAGGAATTGATCAATATGTTTTGCATGTGTATGAAGAAATATGTATGTGTTAGTGTTTTCATTTTAAATTATAAACATGGTCATTGTGTGTCAATTTCTTTTATTTTTTTTTTTTTCTCGGTGTACAATAAAAATACATGACAAATAAATATGTAAAATAACCATTTACAGTTTGGTTTTATGTTTTAAAAATTGTTATTGGATTAATTACGAAAATTTGTTTATGGAGTGTTTTTTATGTAGTGTTTCAATTATTTTATGAATATATTTTTATTTCATATCTTTTTCATTAATAAAGTTTTAGGGGTGATAGTGAAATATTTAATATTATTTGATTTTTATAAGTCTGTTAGTTAAAGTGAAAAGTTTTAAAAATATTTAAAATCATAATAGAAAGGCCATATATATAGGATAAGCCTTAAAGATCTAAGAAAGTAAAAAAGCAATAAATATTGTATATAAATATCAGAAAAATCTTTTTTAAAACTGGGTTCACATTTGCCAAATATTTGACCAAATTTGCTTGACCACTAATAATGAAAAATATTTTTTTGGCAAATATTTTGTGTGAGAAAACAGTATCGATTGAGTAAAATAGTTTCCAATTAAAATTGAGAAGATAGAAAATATTTTATATAGCGGTTACTTCATTTTAATAAAATATCTAAATATATCTAGACATGAAAAGTTTTGTGAAAATTTTGCTAATTTTGCTTTCATTAGTAATACACTCCTGGTTTAAAATTTCTGTACTGAACCAAAAGAAGATTAACGTTAACTTTATTTTGTGTAAGATTGTCAAAGTTTTTAGTTGGGGGGGAAAAAAACTTGAACATAATTTGTCGTTTTTTTTTTCCTTTCATTTTTTACCAGACGTATGGACGGAAACGAAGCTATACGGCCTTAGAAAAAAGCATATGTTACTCACTAGTTTGATCACCATATCTGACTAAAATCTCATACTGATTGATTCATGGAGTACCGAGTATTAATAGAAATGATTTGATTTATAACAAATTTTTCTTAAAAAATATTAATTTTTTTTTTCCCAACAATTTTATTGAAATTATTTGTCCTTTTTATTACAATATTTTTTAAAACTTATCAGAAACTAATGAATCATAGAAATCATTATTTCACATGAGTTTCTGCGAATAAGAGGCGAAGATTTCCATAACTTTATCAAATTTTACATATTTTAAAAGAAATTTTCTCTCTCGTAATAAAATTTCAATAAGGATGGTGTAAATATAATATAATTGGTATGTAGCTGATATATGTTTGCTAAAATATCTTAGAAAATAATAATTTGAAACACTTGGGTAATTGATACAGTTAAAAAGATAATTGGAATAGTTTCTATTGATGTTAAGAGAATAAATTTAAATTTTTCAAATAAAAATATAAAATCCTATTTCAAGTACCAATGATACATATTCAATTATTTTATTTATTGAAATTCTATACATTAAAACATATATGTTCAATTACTTAGATGATCCTTTAAGTTCAGTTTATTTTTGATTAACTAATTAATTAAAATAAGCAAAAGAATAATTTAAGACAGATAAACTTTAATATTGAATAAAAAGTTTAATAATTGAAATAATTGATTTTATTAAAAAAATTATTAAAGCTAATCAAATGATTAACAAATAATTTAATTGACCATATTCTTTCACTGTAGAAGCGTTTTACAATTAAATCTTTATTAAAAGTTATGCAATATAAAAAACAAATCAATTAAAAAATATTAAATTTAAAAATTATTCTAATTCAATTAAATTAAAATTTTCTATTTTTTTGGTTTTCAATTAATTTGTTTATTATATTAATTAATAAAGTAATCAAGTATAAACAATTGTTTGAATATAACATTTTTCTGTAGCTTTTTTTTCAATTAACAAAATAATTGAATATTAATTTTTTTGTAATTGAAATATTATTATTAAAATAATAAAACACATGCTGATTAATAGTTTAATTGAAAATTGTTAAGTCATTTTTTATATAAAGCTTCAATACATAGGCAAAATATTTTCAAAAAAAAAAAAAAAATTAATTAAATTATTAGTAAGAATTTTATAGCCATGTAAAATATTTTTGTAATTAAAAAAATAATTATTTTTGAATTAATAGTAATTGAAATATTTTTTTAAGATTTATTCAAATTCTACGAATTTAATATATTAAAAAACTTATTTTTTGGAGGAAATGATTTCAATATAAAAATAATCAAAAACATGCTGATTAATAGTTTAATTGAAAATTGTTAAGTAATTTTTTATACATAGAAACAAATTTTTCCTAAAAAATCTAATTTAATTGATTAGGCAGAATTTTATAGCCATTTAAAATATGTTTATAATTAAAAAATAATTTATAATCAAATTTATAACATTTTTATTTTGAATTTTATACAGAAAATTCTAAATTTTAATTTCAATTACGAATAATGATTTAATTGAATAATCATTATTAATTGTTAAATGAAACTCAAATTGTATATTCAGTTATTAAAACTATCATTTATTTTGTATTTATATTTAATTAATTTATTAATTGTTTCAATTACAAAAAAAAAAAAAAAAAAAAAATATTGGAAAGTTTAAATTTTAATAAATTTTGTAACTGATCTAATTAAAATGTAATTGAAATATTTTTTTATCTTTGATAAATCGGTTTTATATACAAAAAATTTTTCTTTGTATAAAACATAATATAAACTTTATTTAAATTAATTCTATAGGCTTCTAAAAATTATATCACTTAAGTAATTGATATATAAAATGTTACTGCAACATTTAATTTTCTAAACCCGTTTACACCCTCCTAACCACATTTAGTTTATATAAAGATTATCAAACTTTCGATTTTAATTAACGATACAATTTAATTCACTTTCTTTTTTTTTTTTTGGAACTTTATAAAGAATTTCCATTGAAATATCCCTTTAGTTAAGTATACCAATCAATACAAGAAGAAGAAGAAGAAGAAGCAGAAAAATAAAACCTGAATTGAAAGAAAAGAAAGTTACCTTGTGTGTTAATATACACTGACCAAACAAATGGGTGAAATTCAATGGATGTACGCACAAAAATTTTGTAAATACAAACACATACATACATATCTGTTACTACAAAAACAACAATACTTGTACAAGTATATTTTTCGGAATGTCACAAAAGTAAAAGTTTTTTTATTTTTTATTTATTGTGTACTTTCCGTTGGTATTGGTTGGTATTGTATGTCTGTAAATAAGTATAGTTTTAAAGGCAACGAGTGAGTTTCTTTCTTCATTGAAAATTTTTATTTTTTAATATAATTTGTCGCATTAAATTGATATTGATTGTTGATATTGCCAACAAACAAGTCACATTTTGTTTTTTATATTTGATATGAAGAATTGTTAAAAAAGCAAAATCATTTGTAATAAATTTTATTTGTTTTTTTTTTTTTTTTTTTTTTAATTCAGTTTATTTGTAAGTAATATGTGCCAATGACCATGAATAACTTTACTTCTTGAATTGTTGAACATTAGTTATTGAATATACGTAATTTATATTGCTTTGGAATTTTTAACTAATAGAAATAACTTAGACTGCCAATAATAATTTAAATAAAATGGCACACTTAAATATTGGGTCCAAGGTCTAACCACCTTTTTTTTTTTTTTTTTTTTAATTCAGTTTATTTGTTGTAGTATAGGAGGAATAAGTACAAGTGTATTTATGTAGGTAATAATATAAAATTTGTGTAGAATTTTTAAACTAAAAAGTCTTTAAAACAAAAATTATATATTTTTTTCCAACTTGCAACATGCGTAAACATGTAAATATTTTAGCTATTGTCTAAACTTTAAATAAACAAAAAAAATATTGTAGACACATATAAAAATATTTAAACTAAAAACACACTTTTTGCAAGTAACAAAAATTAGAAGAAAACAAAAATAAGTCAAGTAAAAGTAAACAAGTGTTTTTTTTTTCTATTATTGTCGTTAAAAAAATGTTTTTCCTTTCTTTTACCACGTTGCAGAAGATGTACCTTAAAGACATGTATGTTTGGATTATTGTTTTCTTGAACACGCCAAAACGTCTGCTGCTATTTTATACGTTGAACACCACAAAAATAATAAAAAAATGAAAATATTTAAGTTTATCATGCAGTAAGTAATATATACATATATGTGTATGTTTGTATATTGGTATTTTGTGTTTGCCCCAGCTGTTAAAGTTGTTGTAGCCTTCGCCTTTAGGCGCCACTACTAAAATCAGGTTACAACTATGTCAATATACATGCATATGTATGTGTATAAGTTTCTTGCCACTGTTACTTTATAAGTGGTGACTGTTGATAATAATAAAAAAAGCCCCACTCGCACTCGAAAGCATTCACTCATGTACACGCATATATTTATGTACATTCACACAAACATAGTTTTAACCAGAAATGTACTGTGGTTTAGGTGTAATAATTATTGGTTAATATTTGTACTGAAGCATGATGAAATATATGTTATTTGCTATATTTATCTGTATCTTTACAGTTAAGGAAATCGAAAATTTTCAATCCGTCCAAACGTTCATGTATTTACTTAAAATAACTTTCCAATGACCTTGTTAACTAAACATGTTATTTTAAATATCTTATTCGAAAATCGGGGTGTATAGCTGGTTAAAATTCGAGGAAAGACCTGTAAGCAAATGTATCTAATACTTATATCAAGTAAAAATACTCATTTGAGAGTACGGTAGATAAAAGTTAATAAGCAGATTATGGAAAAAATATTAAAAAAATAAGAAATAAAATTTAAAATATTTAAAAAAAAAAAAAAATTTAACTTCAGTTTTTTATCAGGTACTGAAAGTCTCGGCTCCAAAAAAGTTTTGGTTAATTTTGGTAATTTTGTTCCTGTAACGGAAAAAATATTTCAAAAATTCTTGGAACAAATTTTGGTTCATAAATCGTCATTTTAGTACCACAATATGCGAAAAAAGATTAATTAAGTTTTAATTGAAAATAACGACTTTTTTGAGAAAAGATTCGAAACTTTTTTGGACAAAAAGTCGCGGGTCCAAAAAACTTTTGGTTAATTTTGGTAATTTTGTTCCTATAACGGAAAAAAATATTTCAAAAACTTTTAGAACAAATTTTGGCTCTTAAATCGTCATTTTAGTAGCACAACATGCGAAAAAAGATTTATTATATTTAATTCAAAATAACGATTTTTGAGAAAAAATTCGAACATTTTTTGGACAAAATTTGAGATATTCCATTACTGGTTGGGACCTGAAAATGAGCTTTATTTAGAGATAAGTATCAAAACAATTCGTAATTTTAATCCTTTAATGAAAAAAAACTTTTAAACAAATTTTAAATTTTGGTACATAAATCGTCATTTTAGTACGGAAAATTAGGAATTTTTGAAGAAAACTTAATTTTTTTTAAAAAATATTTAAACAAATTTTAAATTTTGATACATAAATCGTCATTTTAGTACGAAAAATTTGTAATTTTTGAATAAAACTTAATTTTTTTTTTTGGTCAAAATGTAACAAACATGAGATTTTCGGTCCCTGGCAGAGAACTGAAAATGAACTTTAAATAGTTTTAAATTTGTTTAGAGATAGCTTTTAAAAAATCGAAATTATGATACTGCAATGGAAAAAAATGTTGGTACGTAAATCGTCATTTTAGTACGAAAAATTTTAAAATTTTTTTATTGAAAATAAACATTTTATTAAACTTTTTTGAAAAATATTTTGGGAAAAAAACATAATTTATCAAACTTGAGATTTTCTATTACTGGTAGAGAACCTCCAAAGGTGAAAGTGGGTGAAGGGTATAATAAAATTAAAAAGCAAAAGGAAAAAAAAATTTCAATTTTTATGGTCAAATATCTTGCAAACTATAAGAGATCTATAAAACATATAATGAAAATTTCGACTAGCCTATAAAAATGGAAAAAAATTAAATGAAATAGTTCAAAATTAAAAACATTTTGAAACCACCATCGTTAGAATTATATAGTCCACAGTAAAAATTTAAAATCTATTATCCTAAAGCTAATTTTTATCCATGTTGGATAAAAATTAGCTTTTTATTTAGCGAATTTATCCCTATGATATTTTTATTTCCAAATAAATAGCTCCAAGTACCTATTTCCTAATAATATAAAAAACTAACAGTTTCCAAAAAGTACTAACAGAAAATAGAGAATTTAAAAAACTTTAAATAATTTTTGAAAAAAAAAACTATCAATTAAAAAACGTTTTTTTTTTATTTTTTTAATTTCAGTTTTTTTAATTAAAATTTTTTTAAGCAAATTTTCATTTAACTAAAACACTGTGCCTCTATATATGCAATAGACACAAATAATTGTAAATATGTGGATCTGTTCCAAAAACCAGCCACAATTTGTACAAATCTAAAGCACCACATAACTGACTGACAGACTAACTAACTGGCTGACTGACTGACACTGATTTTGTGCAAACACACATACAACCAAACATAAAAGAAAATAAATGTCTACTCTGGTATGAGAGCCAAGAGTGAAAGCGGTTATAAGTGATTATATACCTTGTACACAAATTAAGTATGTGGTAAAAGAGGTGCAGATGGTTGATAAGTAAGTGGTATGTTTAGTCATTTAGTTTATATACATACATACATACATACGTATACATATGTAGCAACTATAGCCACCACATTGGTTAAAGCTGCATACATAAGTATTTATTTATGTATGTATGAGCATACACGCTTCTCTCAAGTTGAAAGATGTCATTTTATAAAATCTTAATTTTCCTGCAAAATGTCAAAAAAAAAAAGAAAAAAAAACCGAAAAAGAAAAAGTAAAGCCTGAAAAAATGTTGTAGCTTGACATTGGTTTTACTGGTTTAGTGACAATGATTTCATTTCAATTTTCTTTAGGGTATTTTGAGGCATAAAAAAAGTAACATTTTATATGACCCAGTGTTTTTTTTTTTTCTCATATGTAGTTTTCATTGCTAAGTAACTATTGTTGTAATTAAATATTTTCCTATTTTTTTTTGCTCTCTTTACTTCAATTAAAGTAATTACTTTAAACATACGATTAGAAGATGCTGTGGTTACTATTGCTAAAGCTGTTGTCGTTTGTTTTTTGTTGTTGTAGTTGTTGCTACTTGTAGTTGTTGATTATAAAACTTTTTCATTAAAAACTCTTAAATGGTTTTCTTTTATTTCCATTTTTATTTGCTAAATATTTTTTTTATTCTACCCAACAACTAGCTTACTATTTTGCATTTACAATGAGCAATACCTTAGTTTGTTTATATGTTTCCTTTTACAAAACTAAAAAAAAAGTACAAAAAATTATATATACGTATATATATAAAATAAAACGGCAAAGACTTACTACATCAGTGACAACAAGGTAAGGCTTTGGTAAAAAAAAAATTATATATGTTTATATATATGTATATAGAGGAAAAAATATAAAGTTTTAATCAATAATTCCCTGAACTAAAGTCTCAGCTGCAAACTTGTACAGAGACTTATAACACATAAGAACAACCACCTGAACACATCTAGGACGAGTTACAAACAAAAAATCCTTGTTACCTTATTTTCTACTCTTAGAACTTGTTAGTATTTGCTGTTGCTACTGTTGATGTTGTTGTTGTTGTTATTTTTCTTGTATTTTCAATGCTATGACAGCTAACAATGTTGTTATACTACCCAATGTTGGGGAAGTTCAATTTTGTTAGTTTATGGAATGAACGAACATTTGTTGTAGCAAAAACAAAACAAAAACCGTCAACAACAATAAACAAATAAAAGTTTTAGATTGAGTAATTGGGAATTATATATACGCTACGGAATGTTATATTAGATTAGATATACAAAAAGCTGGCAGTGTAATCTGTAGTTTATCTGAGATCTCATTTATGGATCGAGAGTGATGCATACCATATTAATAGATTAATTGACGGAAGCTTTTTAAATATATTGTATTCCAGAGTTATCTGAAACTTTCGGAATATTAGTTGTGACCTGGAAAACTAATATATGTAATTGCATGTTTTTTCCTGGACGTTGAGTGAAGCCATTGATAAAATATTTATCCGTTTCATAACAAATAAATCTTTTTGGCATAAATTTGTTAGTGCATATTTTTGCATATTTTACCCATAGCTGCATATTTTTGCATTTGGCAATTTGTAGTGCATATTTATGTCATATTTGGTAATTTTTAGGGCATATGTAATGCTGATAGAGCATGTTTTGATATTTTAAGAATAATTTGATATCTCATGATATCAAATTTCTCATTTTATAAAAAAAAAATGAGAAAAAAATAAAGTAATAATCGCGAAAATGTCGTGATTAGGAATCAAGAAAGGTTACAAGAGAACCTTTCAACTTGATAGTCGATCAATATGATAATCTTATCAATATGATAATTTTTATTAACTAATTATAAAAAAACTTAGTTTTTCAAGTGCATATTTTTTGAGCATATTTTTCTCTTTTTACTGCATATTTAATGGGCCTAAACCACATTTTTTAAGAGCATATTGTAGTTTCCCAGGTTATGACATTGAGACAAATGTATTTTGATTTCTCCTCCCACAGATAGATTTTCCGATCATTTTAAGTAGAACCAATTGAGAGGAGATAGAATAGTTGGTTTTAATCATCTGTTTTAATTTCCAAGTTATTAATACTAGAGAAATATATTAAAAGCAATAAAAAAGGAATCTTATGGTAATAGTCAATATTTTCAAATATATGCCTAATACCTTAAGGATATAAGGATAAATATTTCAAAAAATTCCAACCAATAAAAAAATTAAATATATTTCCTAATAAATTATAGGGTATACCAATAAGAGATGCTTTTACAAACTACAAGTAGGTTAAGTATAAAACATACATATACAAACAAACATTTACTAACACATTTCTAATATATATGTATGTATATAAATATATTTATATACAACACTCATCTAATAAATATATGCATAGTTTTTTTCCTACATATATATTTATTCCAAACTACATGTTTACACACACACACTCCCTTTCTATAAGATGTTGTTACGCAAAAAAAAAAATTAAGTTGAAAGAACATTATTAAGTTTAGTTAAAAGTTATCGCAACAATAGCAAGTTAATGTCACAAAACATACATACACACACTACTACATCTAAATTACCGCTACGCACTAATAACGAATACTGTAAATTGTTTAAGAGAAAAAACAATTCTTTTGACTATTGAAATTTTGTCAAACTTAACCCAGCAGGTGACAAGTTTAATGGAAAATAATCATTAATTGCAATCTGCATGTGCAAGTGTTTTAGTGTTTTTGTTGTTGTAATCTAAAAAGCTCATACAAATACCACCTTTCACAACTGTCTTTATATATATGTAACGTTTCTACTGTGGTTCTTTTACATTAAGTGTGTGTGTGTAAATTTCTTGCATACTGTTAAATTTTCAAATACATGAAAATGACTCACACACACACACATGCATACTACACCTAAACACACTCATACAAACATATACACATGTGTATATTGAAAAATATCTTAAATGTGATTAAAACTTTGTCAATTAGCTGGTGATGCTATTGCAACTGCTGCCTGTTGTTGTTGTTGCTACTGCTGCTTTTATAAAATGCTTGTGTTTCTTAAACAGACAGGTAAATATGCAGTTTATTGAAAGTGCTAAGAACTTTGTTTTTGTATTTAAATAATAAATAAGAAAATATTTCTTCTTGTGTTGAGACTAAAACATATCATTGATGATGATATTTCACATCTGTGATGAAAGTTTTTCCCAAAAGCTTTTTGCTGTTTTCAAGAGAGAAAAAAATATGGCTCAAAAACTAATTGAAAATAATAAACTATTTTTGAATAAAATTGATTTTGTTTTCTTTGCTTCATTGCACAGGTGGTATTAAAAGGAAAGCTTATTATTTATTTTAATAAAAAAATAAATAAATTGCTTTCAGGAAAATCTTAAATAAATTATATACATATTAAGAAAAGTTATTTGATAAATCTAAGGACAAAGATTTTTAAAACTTTTATTTGTAAAGAAATTAAGAGAAATATATTTTTAAGCAAATAACTTTCCTTAATACTACCATCGATACAAATTGGCATTTAAACATTTATTTTAGTTATACATTGCATTTTACAAGGTCATTTACATCCCATATAGGTCCTTAGTTCTTTCTAGTGATTAAAATTCTTGTGTCAATTACATTTTATCCAAAAAAAGTTTCCTATTAAAGTAGATCTCAAACATTTCATTATTTTTGTTTTTATCCCGAGAAAAAACAAAACATTATCGTGATTAAAAGTTTGTGATAGCCACTGGAATAATTTTTATTATTACAACAATCTTATGGTTATAATAAACAAATAGTTGTTGGTGTAACAAAAATTCTTTTGTATTCTAAACATAAAATATGTCTGTTATAAATACTAATGAGGTTTTGCTTTATTCCACAATTGATTAAAGGAGAACCCTATTAGTAGTCTTGACAAACTAACTATATGTTTAACACAAACATTATTTGTTTACGTCAACAATTGCTTGGTTTAGCTAGAGAAATAATATGGTTGAGCAAATATATAATGACTGACATTTTTTTATGATCCTTGCAATAATGTTTATTATTGCTGTAATCAATAACCTAAAATTCGTCGCTATAACAAAATTATTTGCGTTGATAGCGTAAAATATTTTTGTTACAACAATTAATATGGTTCCTTTCCAAGTTTATTCCTTTCGTGATTTTGGTCTCTACCCAGAAAAAAAACAAATATAGAATTGAGTCGAAGAGAACCATATTAATAGTCATGATAAACAAATTTTATTACAAAATTAATTTGGTTAGGGCAACAATTATTTAGTTTATCCGGTTTAAAAATGAAGTTAAGCAAACATATAATGGTTGCAAGTTTATGGTCCTTGGAATAATTAATATTATTACAGAAAATAATATATAACCAGAAAATTCGTTGTTTTAATTGTTTTTATTGTAACAAAAAATATGTTTTTCATAAAAATGAACTTGATTCTCTTTTACTTCATTCCAAAATTATGTTAAAAACAGACATATTAGTGGTAATGACCAACATTTTTTTATATTAATCACGAAAATAATTTGATTACAGTAACAAATATATGGCTACCATAACCATAATATGGTTTTTAAAAAGGAATATGTGCATTAAAAGAACTAAAACCTAAAATTTTTGTTATAACAATGCTCAGCTATATAATTTGTCGGCTGGAGAATATTTTCTTCTTTACAGTTTAATTATAAGAATATTTTGAAATATATTTTATAAAGCAATTAAGAATAATTCTTGATGAAACATTACTAAACTTGTTAAATAAGAAAAATATTTATTATGGAAATTAAAAATGATAAAAAGTTAATTTTAACGAAAGGGTAAAATCTATTAAAAATTCGACTCTAAATATTTCAATTAAATTTGATCAAAATTTCTTTTAAGGTAAACTTTAAAATATTTGTTCTTTCTTTCTGTCATTTTATTCTTTTCCATTAAGTAAAAACTTTTTACCTTCAATTTATAAATACATTTTACGCTTACGACAAGTGTTTTATTTCACTTTGCATTTCATTTTATTTTATATACTAAATTCTAAAATAAATTTAATTTAATATAAAACATTAAATTTAAATTAATATTTTATAACATTAGTACGTACATACAGTTCAATTGATGATATAAGTTTTAGCTACAAAAAAATCTAAAAACATAAAACAAAAGCATAAAAAAAACACTTTAAGTGCACTGACATTGATGAAATAAACACATACCTTAGATAAAATATCCAAGTAATAGTGTGTGAATATTAGATAGATGTAACACTTTACAATATTTGTAAAACAATAGAATTTTACATATACATATATTTTACATATGTATGTATATGTGAGTTAACAAACAGCTATCATCTCAATACTAACCTACCCAACTTTTAGTACATTTGTATAACTAATTTAATACATACAAACATATATAAGCACATACATAAAATTAATATGAACGAACCAACAACTATCTATCTAAAACATATATTTCTAACGAGTACAAAGAACTCAACAGCATCAACACCGTATATTTTCAAAAAAAAAAGGTATTTGTACTCGAGGCACTACTACCACATTTGCGTTTATATGTTAGTATGTTTGTATGATAAGAGTAAAAATAGAAGAAAATTGTAAAAATAAAATAATAACAAAACAAAACATTACTACTAAGTATTATGCACTACAACACTTAATAGCTTGTCTTATTTTTCTCAAGATTTTCCATGTTGCTATACATATTATTAGGTATATATGTGTGTGTAAGTGCAAAGATATGATGCGTTTGTATTAGTCTATTTTGTATGATGGTAAATGTTTATAAATATAAAGTTTTTTTTTTTTTGCAGTCATTTTTTCTTTTTTCAGTTTTTTTGCTTTCTTTTTGTTCTCTTAATGAAAACAGGAAACAACACTTTAGATATTTGTTGTTATACGGTTTTGTGTTGAATTTATCTTTTAACAATTCTTTCCTATATATATACTTTTTTCTTCTAGTTTGTTTTGTTGTTTTTCTTTTCTCTTTTCTCAATTTTTTCTGTAAGTTTAAGTTTTTGACTATATATAAGCTGACCAATTTAATATTAATGAAGTGGTAGAATCTGTTGATAATGGTTGTAGTGTGATTTCGTTATTCTTGGTTTAAGTTTTTTTTTTCAATGACATTGTTGGAATTAATATGACAATTTTTATTTCATTTATTTTTTTTATTTTTTGTTTTGTGGAATTTATTTAAATAAGTAAATAAATTTTAAAGAAAAGAACTGTAAGTTTTAGCAACATTTTTTTTTTAATTTAAATAAAAATTTTAAATAATTTAAGTTACAAATTTCTATAATTGTTTGCAAAAAAGAAAAATATTAAATGATAACTATTAGTATATATTTTACTAATACAATATATTTTTTGCTGATAACCGCGAAACTCAAAAATATGGTCCTAAGCCCCATCCACTGCATACCAAATGCCTTAAAATTCCTTACTAATCCTACTTAATTGTGTCCATCCTTGTAATTAAACTACAATTCGCAATTTAAAAAAAAATACTGAAATTTGGTACATATGTATGTTATAGTTTAAGGATAAAGTCTACTGATATTGATTGTTATCAGTTTATTTTTTTATCTATTTAAGAATAGGAATAGATAAAAAATAATAGGAATAGGAATAGGGACGATCATAAACGGCTTAATTAATTGTTTTTTTTTAATGACATAAGTTTTATTTATAAAGTCTCTCTATAATGGACCAAGTATTGTGAAAATCTTGTTAACGGCCATAAATAGGATTCTTATAAAAATAGAAATTATACAGACAAACCATATTTATCATAGGTCTCATATAAAGCCCATGTTTGCATATTAAATAGAAGTGTATTAATAAAATAATAAAATGGATATATATGTTTCATACACTGGTCTTAATATTAGTAATAATTCATTATTAACCACAGATCCTATATAAAATCTCTATCCAAAATTGTATGCACAGACAAAAATTTAGGGTATCATAAGAACCAAGGTGATCAATTATTTAACTTTAATCGGGTGAATTTTTAAATTTATTATTTACATGATCTGTAATCGATATAACAGAACTATTTAGCAAAAATATTTGTCTGTGATCGTTATAGGGTTAATATGATTTTCAGGGGAGTATTATATATCAACGGAAATAATAGTGGTGATAATAAGGCCGTGCACATTCAAGTTATATCATTATTTGTGGACTCAACTTCATGGAAATTGATAACGAATTTTTTCTATATGTTCCGGGTGAAAAACTAGACACCAATTCTAAAGAACAAAAAAGAACGGGCAATTTATTTACAAGATCTAAGATTTCTTGAACAGTCAGACTGATGGACAGACAATACAAAATTAAATCAGCGTCACAAAACCTGATATATTTAAAAATAAAAATAAAAAATATAAAACAGAATTAGTGTTCCAAAAACAAAAACATTGGAACTTACAATATATACATCCCCTTTCCATCGATATAAAAAAAGTGAATGTAAACTTTAATTCTCGCAATTAACAACTTTTTCATAATTTTTTCTTCCAAAAATAAAAACATTGGATTTTACAAAATATGTATTTCCTTTCCATCGATATATATAAAAGTTAATGTAAACTTTAATCTTCCTAATTAACAGCTTTTTCTTAATTTTTGTTTCTTTACCGTTTAACTATTTTGGCCACTCTAATTACATACACATATACTATCACTAAGTGTTCATATGTGAACAAATATATATTTAGCTATGTACATATGTATATATAATTCTTCTTTAAAAAAACATAAGATATTTTGATTGTTTTGCTTTTTTTTTACTGATACTGGTGTTTTGTTCTTTTTGCTAGTTTTCTAGTATGTTTATTTTAAGTTTGCTATTTGTTGTCTAAGAAAAGTGGTAGTAGTGTCAAGAAGGATACGTTTAAATTTCCTGTATTTCAACAATATAATAAAGTAGTAGTTTTTCTCTCAACAACTAGGTCAACTGTAAGAAGCAGCGTTAAGATAACTCTTTGAATATTGTATGTGTATGTATACATGTGAGTGTATGTTTTTGCCAACTTATCCAAAATATTAACAACAACAGACAAAAACAGCAACCAGATTCTTTACACTTTATAGTTACTAACTCAAATGCATACTCCACACTTTAAACATACATACATATACATACATTAATATGTACGTTTTAAAAAGTGGTATATTCCCATATGGAACATATAAATATGTTTGTATACTAGATAATAGCACCATGCAAGGAACAACTTTAAGTAAAAGAAACCACTAAGAGTGCAAGTTTCAAATGACCAAAAGCAATAGCGGCTAAAATACATTTATATTATATATGATATAAACTACAAGACCAGAATCTTTAAAAGTGGAACAAAGTATAACAAAAAAGTTTTTATTTTTAGTAAAAAACCAAAAATAAAACTGACCAAACATTTGCTCTATATAGCAATTGGATACTAGTAGCTGAAATAATATAATCAGCTACTATTAAAATAGCCAATAACAGAAACTAAACTAAATTATTAACTACTGCGAGGGTAAACTAAAAAGTTTAAATTGGAAATAAAATGTAATTAATAAGAGGCAGATTTGTATGCATTTTTATATAAAATATAAGCTGCTATAATAAGAGAAAATTATTAAACAATTGAATGCATATTTATGGGGGCTCCTTTTATAAAAGTAAATGGATCACATTTTACTTGCTAATTACTTAATTTTTCCATTACTCCTTAGGAAGTGATAATTTCTTTTAAAATGTTAATGTTTTTAATATTGGATTTAATAGATTTATTGATTAAAAATTAATCCCTAAAATATGTTTTAAAAAATGCACTAAAATTTGTAATAATTATATATGTAAATAGAATTTTTTAAAAGCCTATTTTAAAAGCTTATTTTTAGCATATATATGCATATAAATCCATCCTCAATTATTTAGCTATTGCTTACATTGTTAGCAAAATTAATAATCATTTAAAGCTTTTTTTCACATTATTTCCTTTAACTTTAAACCCTAAAAGTATGCACCTTTTACAAAAAATATTATATCTAATTTATGTTATTTAAAAATATTAAATCCTTCTCATACTTCAGTAAATACTCTTATGTTAGTATGTTTAAAACATATTGAAAATTCCAATTGAATTTTCCAGTTTTCTTATTTTCTTGTTTCTCACATTTCTTATATATTCCTGATTTTGTTGATTTTTATTATTATTATTTTTTTCTCTTTTTTTTTTTTTTTTGTATTATATATAATTTCTTTTTTTTTTCTAATTCACTAAACAAATAATAAATTTCTTCTTCTATTTCTTTTGGTATATAGTATGCAAGGAAAACTAGTTGTTGCCTAGAAAAGCAGGGGAAATTTTTAAAAAGAAAAGAATTAAAAGCAGAGTAAAGAAAAAAAAAATTGTATCAAAGTATTGCTTAAAAACTTAAGTCTTTATAAGTGATAATAGTTTATCATATACTATACTTGTAGTTTAGTTTCTATTCTACATATATACAAAAAAATATATATTTTCCAACACTTAAAGTTTCTTAGTTAGTTTCTATTTTTTTGTGGTTTGTTCCTATTGTATAGAACTTTTTATCGCTTTATAAGTAATAGCTTCAATAATAAGAAATAGAAATTATTTCTATTTAAAAGGGATTTAATAGAAAAGAAAGAAAAAAAAAGAAATACAATGAGAATAGATTTTTCTTCTTTGCAACAAAATTTGCTTTTATTTAAGTTTAATGGTTGATATTTTTCATGCTATTAAGCGTTAATAGTTTCTAAAAGATATGCAAACTGGAAAAATAAATAATTGAAGAAAGCTTAGAAAGAGAATAATAAAATATTTAGAAATTGTTATGCAGAGAAATAAAGCTTCTATAAAACTTCTATAGGTTCTATAGAATAATTAGAAAAATATAGTTTTATAAATTCGAATTAAGATAAAAATGTTAGGCTTTAAATTGAAGAACTTGTAAAAAGTGAAAACAAAATCTATTATTGATCTGAAGCAGGCGCGTAACCACGGGGGAGAAAAAGAGAAATTTCCCTCCCCAAAATGAAAATTCTTAATGAAAAATATATACTAAAACAAAAGTTTTTAGGAAATAGTTGGCTTGAAGATACTAAAAACATATTACACAAGTTTACAAAGTGAACTAATATTTCTGCGCACGGGATTTCTAGATCACATTCGTATACAGAGTATTAATAAATACTAAAAGTGTTTTAAAGGCTTACAGCCGTATTCACAAAAAATAATGTATGTTTGATAAAGGTTTACTACTTTTTTTCTTATGGAAATTTACATACAAAAAGTTAGTAAACCTTTATCAAGCATACATTATTTTTTGTGAATACGGCTGTAAGCCTTTAAAACACTTTTATAACTGACTGTAGTTTTCGCAATAAATAGCAATTTTTAAAATAAAAGAGGTTGCGCCATTTACTAGATATCTCGAAAACGACTTTTCTGATTTTTTTGAAAAAATATTAAAAAAACAAATTTGTTTAAAAATGTCTTCAAGATATTCTTATACTACTTTCTAATAATATCCACAGTTGTGAAGATATTAAGCCTAATTTCTGAAATAATTATGATTACGATTTTTTTTAAACCATAAAAATTCTAAAAAGTAAAAAATTCAAATTTTTATTCTTTAATCATACAGATTTATTTGTTTCAAAATAAAATAAAACATATTTCCATAAAATCAATGTATAAATATTCATTTTAGCCCAGGTTCACACACAGCAATTTTTCTTGCCGCAATTCTAAGTTTATTAGAGAGGGAGGAGAAGAGAATACTAAACTTTTACATTCTCTTTACCTCTCTCGCCTATAAAGTCAGAACTGCGGCAAGAAAAATTGCTATGTGTCAACCCCGACTTATTCACAAATGAGTGAAGATATTAAAAAAATAAAAAATTATGTAATTTATACGTTGGGTATTTTCACTAATTTGTTAATAAATTCAAAACTTATTCATAGATTTGAATGAGATATATTTTAGTTTAATTGGAACAAATTTATCTTTATGCTTGAAGAATCAAAATTTTCAATTTTTATAATTTTTTGAATTTTTATGATTTTTATTAAAATAATTTTTCTTCAAAAATTTTGTACAAAATTAATTATTTCAGAAAATGGACCCAATATATCCATAACTCTTGGCAATATTAAAGAGTAATATAAGAGTAACTTAAAGACAATTTTATTAAGAATTTTTCCAAATTTTCAATTTTTTTTTTTAACAGATTCGGACAAATTATTTTAGAGATATGCTTTAATATATAGTATAACCTCCATTATTATATAAATCGTGATTTATTCTCAAGAGTTAATTCAAATTAAGAGGCTTAGTAATTAATAATAACGTGTAATCAAGCATTTTGATGTAAATGAATTCGAGTTTCAGTGTGCAATTAACTTAAGCAGCTCTTTAACTAAAATATTTTCTCGATTATATGGGTAAAACCATCTATAGCCGTAAAGGGAGGATATATAAAACTCCATTGACCATCTGTATAGAACTGAAATTGGATTTTTTTCTTAAGATTTTCGTTATACGATTTATTTGCATATTTCAAGTTATTACGGATTTATTTACGTTTAAGTTGTGTATGTGAAATGAGCAAATATACTCCTCCCCTAGGGGCTTTGCTTGCCGACCAATGGGTAAAACCATACTAATTTATGAGAGCCCTTTAATATATAGCATTAAAGCTAGAACCACTCCATATAACTTAAGAACTATACATGTTACATATATATTATAGTTTACTTTTTTTTGGGATAATTGCGATCGTGATTGATACCCAGCAGGTCATCCTAGTTTAGAGAATTTAATTTTATATATTAAACTATTATTGGAAAAAATCTAAACAGTTTTTAACCGTAGAATGAATTTAAAATTCTTTCATAAAGGAGTAAAAATTAACTTTTATTGAAAGGATCAAATATAGAAAATTTTTGTTGATGCACGACAATTTTTGCAAAAACAAAATATTTTATTGAAATTTTGAGACGTCTCTTGAATCAAAACACAATAGTCCCATTGCCTGCCTATGGCAGGGAATTGAAGTATATATTCCATATTTTTATGTTTAAAAATTTCTCCCAAAAATTCTCAAAAAATCTTTTTAATCAGGACATTCCAGAGCACTAGAATATGCTTAAGTTTTTCACCATTCCAGTTGCAAGAAAACCATTATTATACCAGTTTACAAAACAATTGTAAGCTTTTGGCCAAAAACAAGTATTTAACAAATTAAAACAAAACACAGCTTACACACTTAAAGCATTTGGATAATAATTTCAACACATTAATTTTAAAATGAAACACTTTCTTTGTGCTATTTAAAGTTTATAAATTTTATGACGAAAACCAAAACACAAGCAAAATAAAATTGTCCAAAAAAATTTAATAAATGTATTGAGTACACACACACACAAAATTATTCAGAGAATAAACATAATATTTGAAATTTTTAAAAATTATTTCAAATTATTTCAAATAAAAAAAAAAAAAAAAAAAAATTTTAAAAAATTTTTTAAAATTTTTTAAAAAAAAAAAAAAAAAAAACAAAAGAATATTATAATAGTAATCCAGTAATAAAAATCTACCTGTGAGATTTTTGTACTTTTGTAGTATTTAAAGAAAATATTTTAATATTCCTGTTGATTTAATAATAATAATTTAATTAATATTTTCTTTTAAATAATTAAATAATTTATTAATTATTATAAACAAAACGTTTATTATTTTTTTTAATTCAATAATCCACAACACATACGTTTAGTTTTAAAAGATTTATGTTAATATAAATGTTTCGTTGAGTGCAGAAGTTTATTAAAGAAATTTTAATTATTTTTTTTTTTTTTAATATCCGTTAATTTAAAAAAATTGAACTTTTCACTTGGTCGTTTACAGCACGACTGATAATGTAGAAACTTTTCTCTAGCGGTTTTTAGTGTTAAGTAGACCGCACAATGTTTATTTATGTATTATCAATTTCAGTATCAAGGTGGCAGCAGAGCAGAGCTGGTGCTGAATGTTAGTGCCCAAGAAACTGCTGCTTACTGTTTGTTTGAGCAAGTAAAGCAGGCTTTAAGCAACAAACAACACAAGCATTTAAAACTACATTAACGTCTTCTTCTACGTTTTCTTTGGCTTTACAAAAAAGTTGAAGCTTAAGCTTCTTGTTGGTCTTGTTAATGTTGTGGTAAATGCTTAAGCTAGTGTGTCTCTGCTACCAAATATACTGCTGCTGCTCATGAAAACAACTTTTAAACTCTTTCTTTCTTTAGTTTTTTTGTTTTTGTTTATACTATTATTATAACTTTTTATTTTTTTTGTGTTTCTTTCATATGCTGCTGGCTTTCTTTACCTTTTTATTAAAATTTTATTTTATATATTTGATATTATTATTTGTATTTATTATAAATTCGTTTTGTATTTTCTTGTTTTGCGTTAAAAAATTTTGTATTTGTAACTTTTTCTGTTGTGTTACTGACTGATCAATTTCACACCGCGTCGCGTTTTGAACACAACTGTTTAGTACGACTTAATGTCTGCAACTGATCTTGCGTCTGTGTTTTAAGTTACCATCATACTTGTTTGGCCAAAATGGAATTTCTTTTTCTATCTATCTTTCTTTTTGTTTGTCTGTCTGTTTGTCTGTCCCACAGTCTTTTGGAAATTTTGGCTTACACTAACTAACTCGTTGAAATAGATGGCTTTTATGTTGTTGTTCTTTTTTTTTTTTGTTTTACCTTATTTTATAATCATTATGATGTTACCAAGAAGTTACTACTTGTTTTATTATTTTTTTTTTATTTTTATGATTACTATATTTTTATTGCTGTTTGTTTTATTATTCATATTTTGCTCTTAAGTAAATTTTACAGTTATGTTTCAAGTCTTGATCTTGTAATTATATACAAACATACATACAAAGTATATGGTGTTAAGTTATTTAACAACTTTCGCAACATTAGATTCTTAAGCAAACGCACCTTTAATTCTCGTAATATGTATTTAGATTATTGTCTAGGTTATAATTGGTATTGAAGAAACTATCTATTATTGATAAAGAAGATATTATAACTGAATTATAGAGAGAGAGCAGCATAGTTAAATGAAAGACTAAAGTATATACAAAGTTTTAAATTATAAATTGCTAAGTTATGCTCCGAATAATAATGTATTTTCTTAGAAATAATACAAATTTACCATTTGTTATTAAATAAAACAATGCTTTCTAAATAACGTATTAAATTATTTGCAAAAAATAGATTTTAAAATTTGTTTAAGGTAAGACAAAAGTGTTTTAGTACAATGAATTCAAAACAGTAATTTCAAAGAACATCTGTCAAAATTTATGAAGTATGATTACAAAATAAATATAGATGAAAGAAATGGATCATTATTTATTTCCATATAAGGACTGCTGTCGAAAAAATGTGTGCATGTGATTCAGCTTACACAGAAAAAATATGGTCTATAAATCGATTTATCAAATATGAAAACTATTTCAATTATTTTTTAACCCTCCGTCATGCACATGTATCTGGCCAGATATTTTACGAATTTAACTTTGATTTAAATATATTTCTAATTTGGCTAGTGGTTGAGTCTCCAGGTACCCTCTACAAATATTGTTTGGTATTGTTTTATGAAGAAACGCATTAAAAAAACGAGAGAAGAAGATATAGTCGGTCATATGATACCCTACACCATTCGGAAAGTAGCCAACTATGGACCTATACTTGTATTAAGTGGAAAGTAAAAAATACTATTACACTAAGATTCACATGTAT